>APFE030397807.1:40563-77087 GCA_000404065.3 Pinus taeda | reverse complement strand
TAACAATAGAGGGATTCTATGGGGCACAGTAATAACAATATGGGGGAAATAGGGGCACAACACTATTAATAAGGGGTACAACTACCATAGTAATGGGGTAATCACTAGTATTATAGGGACCCAACAGAATCTTGCTAGGAGCATTAGTGTTTATGTCTCATGGCATATATGTCGATGCCCACCTTCCCCGATGGTCATATGATGTTAAGTTTGGCACTCTTGTTTTATTTATAGGCTTAATAGACCACCTGTAGCTTACCCAGTCTTCCACGACATCCTCATAATGTGATGAGGCAGGGCACCCATGTGACACATCAGGGTACCTTGGTAAATGTTCAACGACATCGATTTGTTCCCTTGTGATCTACGGTGCAACTACATTTGCAACCCTAATTCATTGCATTACCCTAAGTCCTCCTCACATTTCTCCATTCTTCCACCACGTTCGCGGTGAGGACTTGCAGAGGTAATCTGCCTGGTTGTCATATAGACACCACTGCATCTCTATATTGGTCATTCTTCATCGCTGATGGTATCATTTCCTCTTTTCTCATTGGATATCTGGCTACAATTTCACATAGTTTTTCATAGCATGTTTAATGGCGACATAAGGTTGAGAAAGGTAACAATTACAAGTATCGCCTTTAACAAGTTTAGGGTTTTATATTGATTAATTTACATTTTTTTTTGCATTTTGGTTTCCAACAAAACAATTTATTTGGGTCCATAATTGGTTAGAGGAGGTGGCTACCGATCCATGTTGGGTGGCCTCATCTCCAATGTTTACAAATGGGTTTTGATTTCTTTATGTTGAATATACTGGTACCAACTGTATCTTTTGGTTTGGTGGTTTTTGTATAACTGCATAATTTTATGTACAATGTTTTCATACTAACTCATTTCTCGTCTTATTCTGGGCATATCTAAAGATGGCGCCAAGCTCTATCTCTAATTCTTACATTCTCATAGGTAACATGGTTGACATCCCTATTTTAGCCTCTTAAAGTTTTCTCATTTTCTAGTCTTTATCTTCATTCAAGGATTTGATTCTTATTTCATTTTCTTTTTCTTTTCCTGTATACTCTTGGATGCACGTATCCATCTCTCACTAGTCTAAGATTTGAGTATGATGTGACCAAGGTTTCTTTCTCTGATTACTTATGGGTCAACCTGAATTCTTCTCAAGGTTGGTGGAATTTCTTCATCTCGTTGGAGTTTTGGGACCACAATTTCTATAAAGAAAAATGTTTTCTTACCTATGCTACCGACAATAGGGTTCAACATTTCCGTTGAAAACCCTCAAGGCTAGATGCATTTGTTTCCTGTACTATAGGAATTTTCCTAGTGTATGCTTGTCTATGATACTTTGCATGGCAGTTTATAACCATCCTTTCTTGTACTTTGGCCTTATATCTACCATGATTGACTCTATTTTAGTTTTGGTATTAAGTTTATCCGATTAATTTATTTTGGTGGAGAAGGAGTGCACATCCTTGGCTTATGTTAACTTGAAAAACATATTTAAAATACATTCAATTATTATGATGTTGTTAATGGGACTGTGTTGATATCACGACGAGGGACTCCCTTAGTGCTCTGATTTTATCTGTATAACGAAGATATTATTTCTGCTTTTATATATGGTTCTGTGATACACAGTTATTTCTATGGAAATAAACAGTCCTGTGCAAAAAAGTTATTTATTTACTGATATGTTGCGTCTGTGAAGATTTAATGATTCCAGAATAGTTTACTATTTATTACCTATTGGATCGCTATTATTCTTCTATTTCCGGTTTCACACATGCACCATTGGTTTCTCCTTTTTCTTGGATTATAAAAGAAAACCCAAGGAAATTATATGTGGAGTATTTTTCATTCTTTTGATCACGTTGAAATGTTGAGGTTAATACCATCCCTTTAGATTTTAACCTACCACATCTATCTACTAGCGTGGTTTATAATTCATGTTTTCAAGCCAAATTTATCTCTCTGATTACTATTGTTTCCACATCTCTTGTTTGTCGATTGTCTTAGTTGAAATATGATTCCTCAACCCCAGATTGAGCTGTTGTGTTTGCTTCTGCTCCCCGAAGGGGTTTGATCTGGGGGACTATGGAAAAGCCTCAATCCATCTCTCAAGCGATCAATGAACCTGTAACACTCGTGTGTTAGTGTGTTATTCTATTCTTCTAATGCTACGATCAAGATTTGGGAACAAGCTGTTATATTTGTTTGCTAACATCATTAGAGAACTTCAATTAGAAACATAGCCCTCTTTAATAAGAGTACATAATAAAATGGATATCACTGTTACAAATACCTGTAATTTGCATAGGAGTACTCTATTTCTCTTCCATAATTCTGTTCTTAACTAAATATTCATTATATACGATTCATATATTTCAATTGGTTATAATTCTAAAAGAACTAATTTCTTTTCTTTATATATATACCAGTCTTCTCTGTCATTCCTACTGTAAATTCTCATTATTTATTTTTCCTATTACCAGAATACTTGTAGTTCAGTAATATATAACTTCTAGTCATACTTTCCACACCCAGAGTCTATAACTTATTTCTATTTCAGTTATTGACTTCCTCTTTGAGTTTCCAGGAGATTGATATTGGTAGACAAGTGAATGTACTGCGAAAACATTCTTCTGCTGACATTCAAAAGCTAGTAATAGAGCTCATAAGGTCAGTTCAGTTTTGGTTCACGAAGGTTCTTGTTCGTTTTCTTGTCTTCAGAATATCCAATGTTTTGCTAGTATGATTTTATATGGTCTCACCCCACTTCGGTACTAACAACACAGCGAGTTTGTTGTCATGCCTTGTGGGCTGTCTTTGGCTTAGGTTTATTTGCTTCATCTTACTTTGTTCAAACTATAATTTTCTTGTGTATGATTACTGGCCAGAATCCATAGGGTTTTATAATATGTAGTACAATCTATAGATTTTAAAATAACTCATTTTTGAAAATTTGCATTATATGGGCATTGCAAACACTCTTATTAATCCAAGCAGGGTAGAGTATGTTAGCTCTGTAGACTTTAGCAGTCAAATTGTAGTGCATAGGTGGATCCCTTGTGCCACTTTGGTGTCTATTACATTTTTCTTTGTATGTTGAAATTTTATTGTTGTTTTCATGTCTTAATATTGATATTTTATTTAGGTTCTTCTAATTTCCTCGGAAGAAGTTCTTGTTGCTTTGTCTCTAGCATTGCTGGTAGAAGTACAAATGCTGAGAGAAAGAGCAGTGAACGAGTATCAGGCTCGTAGCTTGTTTAGAGGAGGCCATAGGCTATGTGGTAGACGTCACAATATGTCAACTGGAGGTCAAACCGCAATGGACCGAGGCGTAGGCAGTAATGTTGGCCTTACATTGGGGCACAGGCCACTTGCATCCATTGGTAATTCCATAAAGATGAAAGAAGTTGAAGGCAAACCTCTAGTAGATAGAGGGGCTCTAAAAGCTATGCTTAAGCTACTGAGGTTAGCTCATGTATGAAAATTCTTTACTAATGATATTTATTAAGATTCAAATAATTTCTTGTTGCCTAGGATCAATTATATTAACAAATGCTTCAATGTGTGTTTCTATGTTATTTGTGGTTATGTTGTTTATATTGTTATTGTTTACCCGAAGAAGAAAAAGTATCTGCCATGTATAGAATTTTATGGATGATAGATGTGTAGTTGCTTAAACATATTATTAGGGTCTGACTGATCCCTTTTCATTCACCAGCCTTTGGGCAAAGGACTACTGCAAAGACTTCTATTAAACCTATGCGCACATAGTGCTACAAGGGAAATATTTGTTCATCTATTGTTAGACATGTTGAGACCAGAAGCAGAAGGCTTATCAACAGACACAAATGATGCTCCATCTTAGAGACTTTATGGGTGCGAATGGAATGTGGTTTATGCACGCTCTCAAATCTTAGATGGTAATGGTCCTAGATCGTTTTCCACTCAACTAGTTTCAAATTCTTTATGAACATTTTCTTCAATAAGTGTTGATGTTGTTTAACATACAGGTGTACCACCTCTTGTTTCTCATCGTGTCCTTGAGATTTTGACATACCTCGCTAAAAATCATTTCTGCGTTACTGATCTTCTTTTCTACATGGAGTCATCTCCAATGTTGGAGTCAACATCCAGACTTGAAGCTATAGGCTTAGTGTAGGCTTGCACTATCCATTTCTTTTCATTAGTTGTGAAAGATCTTCATTCATTTACTCTCAATAGGAAATGATTAAGTATATTTATCAAATGCGTTATTCTCTCAATATTTTGTATAAGTCTTCTTTCCATATTTATTTAATTTAAAATCAATATCATTCCTCTCTGCCTATTATTTTATTATTTTAAACATTTCTGGCAGTACATGATCCAACTGCATTCCTACTTGGAGGCGTTTTTGGACATGCTGGCTTATTTTCCACAGTAAAAGATGTCTCTAGGGTATTAAATACTGATCCTTACCTCCATCGTTATTTATGGAGTAGGTTGTGCTGAAATAATGGCATACTACCATGGCCCATATGTATGGTTGATTTAGGAACCAACTACACTATGGAGCTTTGGCTTGCCAAGGATGCATATTAGCTACCATCTATCCCACTGTTCCTAGTTAATTTTGTAGTTGCAAGGCATCAAAAATATCTTCAGTAGTAACCTTAACATTGCCTATAGCAGCCTCTATCTCCTCCACACACTATTTCAAGCCTAAAATCTGCCTTTTAATCCTTAACACAGACCTTCGAAGGCCCTCCACAGCTCAACGTAAGCCTATTTGGCCTAATAGGTTTCCTCACCCAAATCCAACCCACCTTGTATTTGCTAAAAGTGGTATCTACCTGAGTTTCTTCTCTAGGTAAATCTCTTATGTCATTAAATGAGATTAACATTATGCTTATCATTTTACATTACATACAAATATGCACATCAACACAACTACATATCATATGGTTGGCTTAGTTCACAGTATTTATTGTTTCTGACATTGATCATTAGGTGGCATGTGTTTGATCAGTAGTGCAATAGACTAACTTGCTCGTTCCTCCACAGATTTTGATTCTGTTGTTTGTTGCAGTAACAATTTTGATCATCTTCTTGTCATTGCTGATAGTCATACGAAAATTGAAGCTCAATGAACAGTGGCTTTTAGCCTGTTGTTGCTTTACTTACTTTACCTTTCCCTTGGTGTTTATTTTCAAAAGCGCCTTTTAGGGTTGTTGTTGCTTTACTTACTTTAACTTTCTGGTGGTGTTTCTTTTCCTGAAGACTGCTCATGGCAGGGACTTGCTGCCATGTAGCTTCTCTTGTTTCTATAAGAAGAAGGAACCACAATCGAAGTGTATTTTTCATGGTTTGTATTGTTGATAATTTGAAAAAAAAATGCGTGGGTCTAACTCAGAAAAGAAAGTGTCAAGTTGAAATTTTATTTAGAGTTGTTGGTATTATCGATAAATTTATTTTAATTCTAAATTTAAATTTTTAACCAATATAAGTTGAATAAATATTATCTAAATTTTGAAGTGAAGGAAATCTTTAACTTTGTTTTACGCATATCACAAATATACGGTTGAGATGATCTTAAATATTATATATAATTAAACATCTACAAATTACATCTCCAAGAACATTTTTTGCCGATAGGTGTATATATTTCAACTTCTGTTGGAAGTTGATTGCAGGAGTTTCATTTTTTTATTTATCAAGAGCCAGGGTTGATTGTTGCCCGAATATTCTTCATCTAATAGCCTGATGTACGAGAACGATGAGAGGGAGGGAAAAGAACCATGGAAACGTGGTGTTGAAGGATCAAGTTATCTTCTGAAACTGACGGGTGTGCATGGTGGCGATCATGGTGTGTGAAGAGAAAACAACAACGTTATGAATTGAAACATTTCAATACCGTAGAGAAGAACGATGTTTTAAGCATCAAAGAGTGAAAAGGTTTATGGTGTTTCTTAGCTCAGCTTGATCCAGTATTGCTCAACTGGTTGAGTATTGTTCGACTGTGATTATTTGGATTTGTAATTCAAGCCGAAGGACATATTTTTTTCCAGAATGGTGAGCGTGTTTGCATCAGATATCACGGGGAGATGTTAGAAATTAATGGAGAATGGGTAGTTATGATTTTATCTTTATTTGACATTCAGTTCCTATTAATTAGGAATCTATTTTTGCCTATGTATCTATTTAATTCCTGATGATTAATGAATAAGTGAAGCGAATTCATTTGCTGGAGGGAGCTCCTAGTGATCTGCACCTGTGAGCTCCCGTGTGTTTGGTCCAAACTTCTCTCTTCTGCATTTCTTATCATGGTATCGGAGCTACACGGCTCAAGAATGCCTGTAACCCTGAGTGGAGAGAGACCACGCGTTTGAAGGGAAAGACAACAGGCTGATAGTGAATCACTGCGTTCTGGTTACATCGCTGTGGGATAAGACCGAGGACACCAAGTGGCTGAGAGTTGCGGCCTGCCCCAACGCCTGATCTGTTGCGAGATCGTGCTTTCTAGGATCTAAAGTCGAGTCTACGGTGGAGTTGAATTCAGTGAATTGAGCCTCTGCATTGTTCGATTTGAGTGTTGAAAACTGCCATAAGACTTAAGGAAGTCACTGGTGCATGGTAAGATGCATGTGTGCTAATTCGCTACCATAGCAGAAGCGTGGGGGTGGAGAGATCGACACTGAGCCCGTGCGATCTGAGGCCGACTCTTGAAGCTTGAAGGTGTTCAGAATAAGATGTGGGTGCTGCTGTAACTTTTGACAAAGATTCTCGGACTGCCTGGTTCAGGAAGTCGAGATCACTTGCCTGGAGGCCGAGATCTGGAGAGATTGCATTCTGCTGATTCACTTCTGAGGAGGAGGAAGACCTGCCATATCAAGCTCCTTTGGTAGAACACTGTCGTGGAAGCCGCAGGCTGCGTGAGGTGAATATTCCAAGGAGCCCATGTTATTCGAATTGAATCTAGTCGATTGGGGTAAGGAGGAAGTCGTTGCGACTGGGCCACTCGATCTAGCCTGCAATTTGCAAATTGTGCTGCACGAAGGAGCGCAGAGAAATTTCCAAAGTGGGCCTTCGCCTCTGCCTTAAGATCGAAAGCTGTCAATTGGGATGGTGATCTGTTGGAGGTTGTGTTTTGTAGAAGGCCCCAAGGGAGCAGCGAAAGGCAACGGTGTGAGAACATTGCTCGATCCCTTGAAGGATCTGTGATCTGCACTACTGCCGGGGTAGCCTATTTTTTTTCAAAGATGAATTCTCAGATGGCAGATTATTTAAATGAAAGCAGCAAATTGGATGGTTCCAATTACATAAATTGGAAATTTAAGCTTCAAACTTTGCTTGAAGGTCAGAATACCTACAGCATTGTCATCGGTGATGAAGGTAAGCCAACTGTTGCAAATGGTGGAATGAATGCAACAACTCAAGAATGGGAGAAAAGGGAGCTGAAGGCAAAGGTCCTACTAAAATTGTCAGTTAAAGATTGCATCATTCCTCATATTCGGGATTGCAAGACAGCGAGTGAGATCTGGACAACTCTCGAAGTCATGTATGAAATCAAGAACACCAGCCGAACCTTTTTCCTTAGGAAGAAGATCCTCTGAATCAAGATGGAGGAGAATGAGTCTGTTTCGTCATTCTTATCTCGGATAAAGGAAGTTAAAGATAAACTATCTGATATCGGTCAAACCGTGGAAAATGATGATCTGGTGACAATCACCATGAACGGTATGACAGATGACTATCAGATGTTTATAACTGGGTTGAATACAAGAGAAAAGCCTCCAAGTTTTGAAGAGGTTATTGGAATTTTACTACATGAAGAGGAAAGGAGGTTGTCTCTCAAGCCTCAAGATCCAGATCTTGCATTGATAACAAAGTTCAAGGAAAAAGGGAGAGCGATGGCTGATCAAAGGAGGGGCAAAACATCAGAAATAACACCACAAGGTATGACCTTGTATAGGAATGACTCTGCTCCTGAATGTTTTTATTGTGGTAAGATAGGCCATATTGCTAAATTTTGTCGCGAGAAGGCAAATCAAGAGAGGTACAATCAGAAAAGGCATGCAGGTCATTTGGCAGATGCAGATGCAGATACAGACCCAGATCAGAATCTGGATGTTAGACTATTTATGGCCGAGGGTGACACTACTACTGAGGAGGATGAATCAGATATTTGGATAGTGGATTCTAGAGCCTCCTCGCATATGTCAGGTAAAAAGCAATGGTTCATAAATTTTAAAGAATCCAACACTGGAGCAAAAGTCTATCTTGGAGATAATAGTGGGTACAAGATCAAGGGACATGGAGATGTCCTTGTTACTCTGCCTGATGGTAAGATCAGGAATATATCTGATGTGTGGTATGTTCCTGGCATTAAGAAGAACCTGATTCCTATGTCCAAGATTACAGATCAGGACCTCAAGGTAGAATTTTTTAAATCTTATTGCATTATTAAAGATTTGTTGGATCAGATGAAGCCCATTGCTACAGGTATTCGCATAGGAGGAATCTACAAGTTGGATGTGAAAAGTACGCCTCAGCAAGCCTTGATGGCGTCAAATAAGTCTGCTGAAAATCTGCGGCATCGTGGTCCTGGGAGAACTCCGCTTGACAGGACAACGAGAATGAAAATAACGTTGGGTGAAGTCCGTGGTTTGACCTTCATTCACCACTCGTGTAAATCTCCCAAGCTGGCCCATGGGAATATCAAGTCTTCCAATGTTTTGTTAGATAAGAGTGGGAATGCTTGTATCTCAGACTTTGGTCTTGCTGCATCAAGAGCTGTGGGATACAGGGCTCCAGTGGATTCTACTTAGGTGCACAGGTTTCCAAGGGTCTTGCAAGGTCAAGAAGTTATGACCTTGGGGGCATATTTGGGTGACAGTGACTTGGAGAGTGGTCAAAATATGGTTGCATGAGGGGGATCAAAACTGGATGATGTCAAAGCAGAAGGTATGGGCTGTCAAAGAAGGTTGGTTTCAGAAAATTGGATGCCACCACTTAGGCATGACTCGCTATATTTAGATACTTTCTCAATTTTTCAACCTGTGGGGGAAGTGCAAGAATTTTGTGGTTCATTAACAAATAGTATCCTGGAAGATGGCCAGCAGCTAAAGCTTTCAAGAAAACAGTTTCAAGACCAAGAGGGTAAAATTATGGATGGATCAGGACTGTGTTCAATGAGTTTTCCAAACAGCTTACAATTGTGTGAGTCAAATAAGAAGATGTCTGCGACCTCTGCCGCCCAATCCCATAAGCAGAGTGGAAATGTAAGATGGACTGGCTTGAATGGCCACCCACAATTTTCAAACGTTAGAATGGAAGCATCAGTGGGAAACTGGCCAATGCATATGATATCACCATGCCAATCAGAGGTTTCAGGAGCACATGGTGGTGTGGATAGGAATGCAGCCAGAACCATGCAAGTCAATAACATGGGAGCAACTGAGCAGCAGCCTAGTTTTGATCTTTGGGAAATGTCCAAGGGGGCTGAAGTTGTTTCACGTCAAATTGATAGCAACTGCAAATTATTTGGTTTTCATGTGATTGAAAAATCAACAGGGGGTGACTCAAACCCATAAAAAATCAGAGCTTCTGTTAATTAGGAAGAGTTACATGTTGCTGCTCATGCTTCAACAGAAACTCACTTACTGTCTGTAGAGCCCGACCAACAGTCGGAACAAACAAAAACAGCCAAGTCTGATGCACCTGCTGGAAGTTGTGAACAAGAGAAAACATCTCCAAGATCATCCCAAGAAGCACAATGTAGGACTTCAGCTTAGAGCAATTCTGCAAGGAGCTGTAACCAGGGGGCTAACCAGCACATGCCATTGTTTGACCTGCCCTACAAGATCCTTTGCCGCGTAATCAATGTCCAACTGAAGGCTAAACCTGATACAGATGAAGTGTTTTCTCAAATTACCTTGCCTCGAGAGGCAGAGGATGAGTCGTCTGTTCACAAGGAGCCTCTAACCCCACTGCCTCCGAAGCCTTTAGTATACTCTTTTTGTAATACCCTCACTGCATCAGATATCAGTACCCATGGAGGGTTTTCTGTTCTCAGGAGACATGCTGATGAATGTCTTCCACCTTTGGATATGAGTCAGCAACCTCCATCTTGAACTATAATTCACTAAGCATACTGAAGTTTGATTTGTTTAGGGACACTTTAGGTGTGTTTAAAAATCTCTTTCTCCATTAAGGGGGGATGTTAGAAATTAATGGAGAATGGGTAGTTATGATTTGCTCTTTATTTGACATTCAGTTCCTATTAATTAGGAATCTGTTTTTGCCTATGTATCTATTTAATTCCTGATGATTAATGAATAAGTGAAGCGAATGCATTTGCTGGAGGGAGCTCCTGGTGATCTGCACCTCTGAGCTCCCGTGTGTTTGGTCCAAACTTCTGTCTTCTGCATTTCTTATCAGGAGATATATGGAAAAAGAGCAGGTGACTACGTACAGTCATACAATGGAATGAGTGCTAAAATGTTTGTGGTTGCTCCATATCTATACGTAGTTTTTTATTATGGTTTTATTTGTAAAAAGAATTGCTTTTCACTTGCAATAATATGTATAGAGAATGTAGGGTTGTCTCGGCTCATTGTATCGATTGCATAAAACTGATCTTGAAATTGGTAAACATGTGAATTCGATAAGTAATCATTGGACCAATGGTATGTTTTCAGTGACAGGATGTAAAAACGCATTGACGATCTTGTTGATTTTCCAGTGAATCTTTTGATCGAAATTTGGGGAGGTATGTTGGATACTAAGTAAAGAAAACACATGGTCTGTATGTTTTGATATAGAATTTGTTATGATTTTTTTTTACAGGATATAGTTTTGTTTCACATGTAATGAAATAAAAAGAATTTAAGTTTGCATGTTAGGGAAAAAGTATGAGCAACATCTTGACATTGAGTTATTTACTTGTAATCGGATAGAAGTTTCGGAGAAGTAGTGTAAAGAGGGTGCAAAGAAGAGATTACGAAATAGAAGTCACAAAGGACAAAAGCAAGGATTTTTTTTTCTTAAAGATTGCAGATGAGTAACAATATATACACGTGGAGGTGAGGTCAAATGAGGGGACACCGGGAAAGGTTTAATTGAAATATAAGCGATTTCAAGTTGCGATTTATTTCATAGATAAATAAAAGAAAAGTACAAGAAAGTGATTGTTGGGATGGAAATAGATAAAAATAAAATTTTCACTGTACTCAGAGCTTAAGTTACCTAGGTAGTCGGAAGGTGGGATGGTAATGAATACAAGTTAGGTGCAGTAATTACCCCAACCCCGACGTAGAAGGTGTTGCCCTTAGGGTGGATGTCAGAAGTGGGAATGCCAAGAAAGATGACTATAATAAAAATTGATTGATGGGAAAAAATTGATTAAAACCAATATTGTATTGGTGGTCGGAGTTGAAGTTAGTAGTGTAGTTGGAAGGTGGGATGGTGTTGCATGGAAGTTAGTTCGAGGGGGACCCCAACTTTGACATACAACTTAGTCAGCGTATTCCCAAAAAATATCTTTTGAAGATTTATTTTTTGGTAATGTTATTTTTGAATAACTATTTAGTTGAAAGGATGTTTTAAAAGAAAAATGATTTTTTTTCAAGAATGCAAATTTTTTAAGTTGTATTAATATAATGTTATTTTTAAAAAATTTGTTTTTAATAAAATGGTATTTTTTAGAATGTTTAATATGATAATTTTCATGTTTAGTAAGATGAAAGTAAGAGAAAGTGATTGTTGGCACGAAAATCAATAAAATAATATTGTATTGGTAGTTAGAGTTGAAGAGAGTCGAAAAAGTCGATGAGTCAGAATTCGGGATGGTGTTGCATAGAACTTAGTTATAAGGGGACCCGAGCCCAACGTACAATGTCACCAGCATACTCACAATTTTTTTTTATAAATTTTTATATGTTACAGTACTATTATTTTCCGAGTGTTTGTTGAAATGATATTTTAAAGGAAAAATGATATCTTTTTCAATAATGCAAATGTTTTTTGAATTGTCTTTCAATAATGTTATTATTTTTTTTAAATAAATGATTTCAAAGGATATTTTTTAACATTATGTGAAAATTTTCATGTTTAATAAAATGAATATTTTTTAAGGATTCTATCCTTTGTAATCTAACGTACAAAATTTGGTTTGGTTTCAGGAAAGTTGTTGATTTTCTGATGGATCCAAGTATTTGGAATTTTTTTTCCATTTGAGATTCTTGAGTTTATATTTGATTGTTCCTTTATCGGTGCTGACAAAATTTTTGTTGGTTTCTAAAGAATGGAGTATTCTATTGGAAAACCCCATTTTTCTCACTTCTTGCAATCGATGTGACAACAAAGAATTTGGCTTTATTTCTTTTTTAGTTGGTATCGAGGATAAATTTTTTGTTGGATCTTACCTTAAGGACAAAGGATAAATATCTTGGTTTGTTTTTCCTTTTTTGCACTCTAGATACAAAATCCAGTGTACATTCAAATCAATGATTGTGTTCACTGTGCCTGGAAGTTCTTTTCCTTTTAAGAATTATTTCATAGTAAACCTTTTACAAAGACCTTTAGAAATTTAAGAAGTCTTATTGATTGAGACTAGAGATTCTTCTCTTTGTTGGAGAAATTTAGTTCACGGAAATATGATTAGGTTATGCTTAAACATGAGAGTACAAAAACATGCAATCACATCTTTTTATTGGCATGATGGTAGACATGGTTTGGAGAAGGATGGAACCTCCTTTTGGTGGTGTGACACGCCCAAAGGAGGCTATATTTCACAAAGGAATTATTTTTTGGTTATATTTAGACAAAAATTATGATTATTACCCTTCCTATGGATACATTATCTATTGGTAGGATGTTATAACAAACCAGTGGGATTTTTTTTTGTTCCTATCCTCGACATACGATGTATGGCATTAGGATTGTATGAGAACTATTTGTTTTGTCTTGTAAACAATAGTTCGACATTTGTTGATTGTCTTGTAAAATTTTGAATTTGTCCAAACTTCAACTAGATGAAGTTTAGAATATGTTGAAAATGACTAGGGGGTTAGGTGGATATTTACTCATACAATCTTAGTGGATATAAATAGAAAATGCTCGGACTACATACCTTTTCATGCAAGAGCAAGAGGATCATCTAGGATGGATCGCTTCTTGGCAATGGGCATCAACAACCAAGAAGATATTCCAAATACATGTCAAAACTTGTTCCAGAATATTGAACAGTCTTGCAGTTGAGTTTTCTTCATCTTCTCACCTTGTATCTGACAGGGGGGGAAATGATGGTCATCTACAAGCTTCAAAGCCACATCAAGCGAGCCTGAGCCCCAACCTGCAACACCAGTTTTAGAGTTGTAGCCAGAGACATAGATGTCTGTGAACATGCCTTCAGTAGGCAATCCAGAACACTTCGTCTAGCAGAAGACTTCAGCTTCTTGCCAGTTTTGGAAGAGTTACGGGAGCAAAATTGAGAACACTTCCTCTAGCAGAAGACTTCAGCTTCTTGCCAGTTTTGGAAGAGTTCCAGGAATTGCATTAAGCATTCCAGAGTTCTTGGTCATTCTTAAACCATCACAGGTTGAGACTTCCCTTTTCAGGTTGAAGTTTTACCTTTTATGCGGGGTGAGACCTCCCTTTTATGGTTGAAGGTTTCCCTCTTTAAAACAATAGGATCACTTCATCTAGCAGAAGACTTCAGATTCTTGCCAGTTTTGGAAGAGTTCCGGGAACTGCACTAAGCGTTCCAGTGTTGGTGGCTATCCTTAAACCACCGCCCTATTATACCAACATTTCATAGAGCACATTTAGCCTAGTGTTGCCATGCATATTTGCACATTTTGTATTACAACTCTCTTCTTGGACACATACATAAACCTTCGGATTAAGGGGAGGAATGTTGGACACCTAATCCTAAATGGGTTAGTGTGGAAGCCGAACAGACTAAGTAGTCCAAGGGACCTTGGGATGTGAATCCCAACGGTCACCATATTGTACTAAAAATGTACATCTATTGTTAATAAAAATGCAATGCAAGCTTTATCTTTCATATTTTCTCTCGTTCACCATGTGTGTTTAACATGGCTGAAGGAAAAGTACCTATATTGGGTTGTATGGAAGTGCAATTAAAGCTATATGATATGGTGACTGGATTATGGACAGTGGAAATTGGTGATGGTGTCTCCCTCTCAAAGAGATGTAGGTTCCATGTCCATGAAGTTGAAGGTTTAAATGATGTTATTGAAAATGGAGATGTTTTCTCACTTTCTCGAAATAGAGATTCTATTGGCGATATACCACTACTACCTATGGATAACTTGAATTAGCCTTTGATGCTTCAAGAATTTTTTTGGTGGACATTGTTGCAAATGTCATGTTTCTTTAATCTTTCCAGACATATTTTGGAGATCGGTATGATACAAATTCACATTATTTAATGAAAACATAGACATGTAAAATTTTCATATTTTGTTGGAGATTAATTGCATTGATATGCTACTTTACAGATCGGACAATGCACTTTAATGTGAATTTTTTTTATGTATCTGTGGATTGTATAAAGTCTCTTTCTATTGCTTATGTCAAACTGCACAAATGATGGTTCTCTATATATTTGTAATATGGAAGGCTAATTATTTCTATTTAAACTTGTTTAGTATTGAAATTTAATTTACGTATAAAGTCAATGAGCGTAAAGAGTAAAATTTGTTGAAGATTTAATAAGAGATGCTATATTTAAAATCAGAATTTCAGAGAAGCAATGTAAATAGGGTTTGAAGAACAAATTGCAAAATAGAAAGGTGAAAGAAGGAAACTTGTTGAACTTCATTTAAACCATTGGGATGAGAAACAATAAATCTTAATTAAAGGTGTTAATTTTCATTAATGTGATGAGTAAGGAAGCGAGTAGAAGCTTCCAATCAGGAAGTAGAGTACTCTTTGGATGATTTGTTGGTTTCTATCACAAAGCATCTAATGCACAAAAAATATAATGAAGTACATGATAATAAATACTAATCAGTAACTCTGAGTTGAACATGATTTTGAATGACATGCTTAACTTTACTAAAAACAACATATAATTAAATAAAGAGAAGTAGCAGGTCACCTTACAGGGTATAGTGAAGGTCAAAAGAGTTTGGATGAAACCTTAAAAGAAAGAAGAGGGTTGTGAAACCCTTTTATTAATGTAAAAGAGTACATGTTGAGCTCTTGTATGGGAAGGGTATGAGTGTTCTTGTCGAATCTTGATGTCTCCACTTCTAACCTCTGTTATTGTACATAAAATGAGGCATGGGTGTTGATAGAGTTATTTCTTCTTCTAAGTATGAGGGTAACCCGAGGCCATTGCAAGAAGACTTATCCAACCTTGCATTATACTAACACTAGGTATCTGTCGTTAGCATCCTCATATTGGTAGTGGGCCACCAAAAGGTTGTGCATAGTGGCATGGAGTTGCTTCCACGGTAGGGAAGGGTCCTTGTAGAAATAACATGGTCTAGGATAAGTGTAACTCCTTCAAGAGATCACGCTAAAATCAAGGGTAATAACGTCCATTAGATCACCTGAGTTGCCATGCCTGGAAGTCGTTGTCCATGTTCAGGGCAAGAAGGAGGGGCTGAAACACATTGAGGAATCTAGCACCCAAGCTCAAGAGGGGTAGCATGAGAGAACATCTCAAATACCAAAGTTGTTGGTATGAAGGAGTGGCATTGATTTGAGGGTTTACCGAACCTTTGAGACAAAGACATGGTCAAGCAAACAAACTCAAGATGATCAATGTAGATCTAAGACCTATTTCCATGACGGCCATAAAGGCCTTCCTCTAATGCATTGCAGATGACAAGGAAGGGATGCCTTAGTTGATTCATGGTGAAAGCAGAGAGCCACTTTGATGTGGTTCAATGAGGAGTTCTCTAACCTTATAGCATAGATTGAATACATCTTATCATACCCTGGAGAGGTAAACCCTATGTGTGGTGACCCTTGAATGGTTTTTGAGATGCCATAGAGTGGTAGTTGGTAAGAAATGGAACCTATGCATGGTGACACAAGACTAGATTCTGAGATTGCACAATATGCTAATTGGTCAAAAATGGACCCCTTGTGAAGTTAGGATATGACACCCTGGTCGGAGGTCAGGAGTCGGGATGGGTGTGGAAGAATATTGCTTCCTGAGAAGATAGTCGACCCTGAGTTTGCCGAAGGATGTGGAGCAAGACATTGGGAGACCTGGTACCAAAAACCAAGTTACAGGTAGGAAGTTGGGATATGGTGAGGGTGTCTATCAGCGATTGTTTGAATGAAAAGATAGTGATGTAAAATTTTAATTTTTTTTGTTGGATATTACTTGCATTGATATATTATTTTTCAGATTTAACAATGCACTTCAATATCATTTTTTGTAATGTATGTGTGGATTGTATATTGTCTTTTTTTGTTACTTATATGAGATTGTGCAAACGGTAATTCTTTTTGTATTTTAGTATTTGAGATATTATTTATATATATGTATGCATTTATAATATGGAAGGATGATTTTTCATATTTTAAGTTATTTAGTATTTAAATTTACTTTATGTATAGAGTAAATGAGCATAAACACCTCAACTTGTTGAATATGTGACATCAAACACAAGATTGAAAATAGAAATTATAAAAGAGATGAGATTTATTGTGGAAATGCTAAGTGAAGGAACACGCAAGCATACTTTGAAAAGAGATTGGTCCCCTGGTTCATGTGAGAGAGAAAATGAATATCGTTGGAAATGGTATTGACATATAAAGATGCAGTAAATGTGCGTAGAGGATTGGTGTATTAGGAAAAGAAATGAACTTCAATAAATCATCAACATGATGAAGTGGAAAATCCTAAGTATGGGAATATGTGTAGTATCATGGGAAGAACATTTGCTTGAAGTGTTCCTTAGCATGGATGTTTAATATCTTGAAATTTTATTATTGGACCAAATTTTTCTAACTATAATATTCTTTGGGAACATTTTTTTTATAAAGAAAGTGTTCATGAAAGTGAGAACTAAGGGTCCTATTCAAACAATGCAAGAAATGGAGTATTGGAACATGGGAACAATTATGGAAATGAATAATTTGTAGCATTGGGTTTATTTGTTTTTAGCAACATGCTTGGTGACATGGGAAGGAATTTATTTCATTCTAGTTGAAATGTGTAGTCAGGCATTCCTTCTAGCAATTAAATAGTGAATAGCGTAACTCCCCTAGAATCTGTTCGTGCTTAGTCTCTTGGAAGATAACATGTTCTCAATGTATTTTTTTCATAGAATTTTTAGATGTGAATGGAATATCGCATTTGATGTTTTAGTTGATAGTATTACGCTTGCTCAGATTGTTGAAAATTTGTGACATCCAATTGTGAATGTTCGAATAAGAATTTTTGGAAACTTTGTTTGTGTGGTAGAGAAAGTTTGTTTGTGTGACAAAAATTTATTGTGCCATTTGCTCATAACCACGTATGGTGTTTAGTAATAAATTAATTAAATAATCAATATTGGAAATTGGAATGATTCTAAAATGTATGCCTATTCACATTCTTAAACATATGTCTCTTCCATCATTTTCCAAGTGTTTTGTATACTTCATTACCTAACTAGAGTGGTTTCCTATGCGTTACCAATTCCCTAGCCATTTCATGGTTAGGTGGTTTGTTAGGTCCCTATATTACTAGTGTCACCCCTTATTGTTATTAGTGTAACCCCTTTATTGTATTATTATTCCCATATAGTCCCCATGTTGTTATTATTATGCCCCATAGAAGTCCACTATTGTTATTGTTGTTCCCCTACAATATTATTGTTATGTAGGATCTGATTGTATTGGGACCCATTAGATCCCTATATATAGAAAGGAGGTCTTGTCATTTGTATCATCCAAGAATTGTTCATTTGTGTAATGTAAAGGAGGTTCCCCCTCAAAGAGGCTTCTTTTGAAGTCGTTGATCTATATTTTATATGTTTTTGTGAGTTGGTTTCATAAAAATTGGTATTAGAGCTTTGGATTCTAGGGCTTCGCTGCTCCAAACAGGTCATAAGTGTTATGAGATGAAATTATCTTACATAGATTGTGAAGAGGAAGGAAAAGTCATATTGGAACTATAAGTAGTCACAAAAGCAAGAAATCGATAGCCATGAAATTGATCAATTTTAGAATATCTCATCAAGTGGAAGAACTTACTCACTGAAGATTCCACATGGGTGGATGAAAATTTTATATAGAAGCATCCATAACTACCCAAACGTTGAGGACAACAATTTTTGAAGGAGAGGGGCATGTTAGGTCCGTATGCCACTAGTGTAACACCTTATTGTTATTAGTGAACCACCCTTATTGTATTATTTTTCCCATATAGTCCCCATGTTGTTATTATTATGCCCCATAGAAGCCCATTATTGTTATTATTGTGCCCCTACAATATTATTGCTATGTAGGCTCTGATTTTATTGGGACCCCTTAGACCCCTATATATAGAAAGGAGGTGCTTTCATTTGTATCATCCAAGAATTTTTCATTTTTGTAATGTAAAGGAGGTTCCCCCCTTGAAGAGGCTTATTATGAAGTCATTGATCTATCTTTTCTATATTTTTGTGACCTGATTTCATAACATGGTTGCAATACAAGCCAAGAAATTACAATTTGTTTCATCTTGTCAGTTCAACTGCTACGAGAGCTCTTCAATTGAGTAAATATTTATTTCAATAGTTCCTTAAGTGTTTCAGGTTTTCTCATCACTAGTTATTTACATTTTGAGAGCCCGCAAGTCGCATGTTCCACAAAGGTTTTTTTAGGGATTTTAGATGGTGGTTTGGTAGAGGTTTGTTTGGCGATTTTACATTACTTAGTCATGAATTTTAATCTCAGTGGTGGACCTTCCACTGAGTTCAAGAGAAATATTGAAGGAGAAATTTCATAATGACCTATGCGAGATACTCATATCAATTCCCTCCTTACTTTGGAGAGTGAAACTTGAGCTATTTCAGGTTCTGTTCTTTTCTATAAAATTAACCAGTAAAACTAGCTTGGTTTTACAACTTGATAATAAAGTATAACTAAGGCATGTTTTGGATTTATAGTTTTGTATAGAAGAGTAGAAAGAATTTTTAGGATTTCATTATAAAATAGAGCTAATGAATAATTTTTTGTTACAGGATACCCTCAAGGTAATCAACAAGGCTATCCATCACAAATATACCCTAAAGATTACCCCAATCTTATCCACTACAAGTGCCACCTGCCAAGGCTATGCCTATGTAGACCCAACATCCCTATGGCCAATTGCACATGATGGCTTAATGGAGAAACACTATACAAATCCTCTTATATTTTCTCTTTGAAATTCATTGCAATATTTTTTGTGGTTTTTATCATAGTTTGTGTATTGGTCAGGACTGGAAATTTTGGTTGCAACTTGTGGGTTTTTGATCAGCTCATGGATTCATGAATTACATGCACTCTGAGTCTGAATGATATGTGATGGGAAACCAACATATTTTATGCGAACCTTCAAAGCATTAGTAGCCTATTTTAATTAATTTATATTATTATATTAGCATCTCTAATTAGATGGTTGATTATATTCATTATAAAAAAATTTCATTGTACATACATGTTTTCGTCCTTGTTTCTATCTTGTGCATAGAAGCCTCTTCCTGGTGGCCAAATATAGAGTTAAATCCAAAGATAAATGTAATTGTATCATTAGCTAATCATGCAACACCATGTCATTGCTCCTATTTGCATATATATGGTTCGAGAAATGTAATTGTATCAGTAGCAAAGCACACAACATGTCGTTTCTCCTATTTTCATCTATATATGGTTAAAAGACACATATAAGCATAGTTGGTTTTCTTGTAATATATATTGTAAAATCATTTCAGTTTCTACCATTTACTCAATGAAATTTAGGATGAATTAACCCATTAAATGAATGTGAAGGGTTTTAGAATTTCTTGTTTTCTATGTACCAAATAATTGCTTGGTTTCTTAATGAGTAGCTTTGACTTTAATGATAGGTTGAATGAACATTTTAATTGAGGTTTTAATGTATTTGGTTAAAAAACACAAGAGTTCACTTTTGGTCATTCAATTTGAACCTAAATAGTTTACAAATGTATCATCTAACCTTTATAAAATAACATGATAATACCTATAAAATGTCTTTTACTAATTTAAAATTTTCTTTTACTAATTTAAAATTATCTACTGATTTTATTACAATGGGTAACATAAAAAACAAATAATTTGTTTTTTTTTATGAATTTAATAGTCTTAATTTATTCTCTTACACTAAAATAACCTACTCAATATCAAACTAATATATTTGTGTTCAATTTTACATCTCACTCTACCAATCACAATACATGAATATATATTTTTATTTAATTCTACATGTTAGGTTACAATTCACAATAAACTTATTTTTAATAATGAAAATTTGGAAATGAGATGTTATAGGAAAAAATTATCAATTTAGAGTTTTTAACATTTTTTAATGTTTAAGAGAATCTACTATTGAATTTAATATGATGAGATCAAGATTGGTGAGCTCCAATATTGCAGCAATAATGCAACAACTCCTGGGGCTACCTTCTTTACTTTTATCAACCCGGTAGTTCGTAACAAACTTGGAAGCGACAGTGCTGTATGCACAAGTACTAGCTCTTACTGTAGGCTGTCATTTTATTAGCTGGTGCAACTTCCCTAGGAGATTAAGCCAAATTCTATGAGTTCTCAGAAGGAGCTTTTACTGTGATGGAAGAAAGCTAACTCTACAGGGGCTATTCTACTTGCAGAAAGAGAAGGAAAACTGAAATGAAACGCAAACCCTAACAAACCCTAGTTTACCCATTAACCCTAATTTTGCAAGAAAAGAGATGGAAAATACTGAAATGGGTGCCATTGACCACTAACAAGGTAAATTGCATTTATTCAAGCTACTTACGAAGATAAATGAGAAGAAATCATCTTTTTGTACTTTTGAGTATTTTTATGTGGAATTATTATGCTTGTGATTTGACTAGTTGTGACTGTGCAGAGGTTTGGTGGCAAAGAAAGATGGAGTTGGCTTTTTTAGAAGGTGAGGAAGGTGTGGAGAGGTCCTAAGATGTCCCTAGTACCATTCTAAAGACTTCCATTGTGATAAGACTTCAAAAAATCACTCGCAGGAAATTCTACAGGAGGCTGCAGGGGATCTACAGAAGGTTCTACAGGAGGATCTACAGGAGGAGGCCAAAAGTGGCTTTTGGAGGTGGAAAAGTGATGGGAAAGGGGAAATGAAGGCCGAATGAAGGTGTTGAGGGGTCTAGAACTTGTCTAGGAAGATTAGGAACGAAGGGGATGGTCGGATTTGTTCAAAGGGCAAAGGAGCAACTTTATGGAAAAACGTAGAAATTAGGGCAGATTGGCGAAGTTTGGTGAATGAGATGGGGGATCTATGAGAAGTGAGTTGGTGTTGGCTATTTAATGGTGGAATGATGAGCTGGAATTTTCTCCAAGACAACTGCACACTTACTTCTCAAAACTGACCAAAACAAAAACCGAAAAATAGAGTTTTGTCTATTTTAACCTAAATTTTGACCTAAAACCATAAAAGTGTTGAACAATACTTTATGAATAGAAATCATGCGAAAAAACCATGGTAAATGAACATGAAATGATCTAAGTAGGCGAATCCAAACTAATGTCAGCTTCTCCAACTTGAAATATCACACTAGCAATTACATTGGAAGAGAAAAAACTGTGTTTTTGGTGGCAGCAGTAGTGCCTTGACCTCAAATCATGGTCCCAAGTAGGGAGAAAGGAGATCAAGACCTGCTGGTAGCCTTTTTGGACCTTTTCTTGTCAGTGCGACAATGTACTTAAGCAACTTGAAGCAAAAACAACTATTATAACCATCAAAAGCAACCTGATCTAAGGAAGTAAAATGAGTATATGCAGCAGAAATTAACTCATGAAAGGAAGCAAAAACATATAAATACACAAAGTAGGTGCTATACAGCTTGGGTTTGGACCTAACCCAAAAGCTTCAACCCTCTAGAAAATATCAGTGCTGGTTCAAAACTGGGTTCATCTTCATTTATAAAAAAAATAGCAGTTACATCACAAAATTGTCTTCAAAAAGAGCTCAAAAATGAGCTGAGTAAAATGCTGCACCAAAGTGCGAAAATAGACTAAGAAAATGGCTAAACTACTGAGGCTTAAAGCCTTCTTATTTATACAAGTGGGGACTCCCAAAAATCCTCCTAAACTTAAGGAACTCGGGTGCCTAGAACTGAAGATAACAACATCCCTACTTGACTTGCTCGGCTGCCCCTTGGAATCATCAATGTGGGCCTTTGTACTCCGAGCTGTTGATGGTGAACTCAAGGAAGTGGTCATTAATGAAGGAGACACCCCTCCTATAAGTCCTCATCCCTATTTCCTCGAGTTTGGCTACCATTTTGCTCATAAATTCCTAGTCCTTGTCCAAAATTGTCCAAAAAATCTGCAATAAACACTCATTAGACTACATGGCAAAGTGATTATCCCCATTCACTCTATTGACATAAATATATTCAAAAACATGCACAAAACTATTGAGAATAATGGATTAAATGAAAATAATAGGCAGAATGAGCCCATATAGTTACCCATTTCTAGGGCTCATCATCACCCCCTTGCTGAATGGGTTGCTCATCCTCTGAGCAACTAATCTAGTTCTTCATCTTTAATAGCTCTAACAGATTCCCTGACATCCCAAGCATCTGATGTGATGTCTTCCTCTTTTTCATGGAAACCTACTTTCCTATCCACTTCCTCCCATTGCTTATGTTCTTCCTCCTCCTTAACTCCTTTCAACAGTCCTAGCAGCAGTGGAGGACTAAATTTAAGACCAGTCCAGTTGGCTTTCAAGTTTTGCATTGATTGTTTATATAGGGGAACTCTCCTCATAACTTCCCTCATTCTGGTTGGGGAGTGATACTCCTTGATCCTTAGGCTATGTGACAATGTATTCCACCTTCTCATGCATGCATGAAGGCAATCATCGCCTAATAATCTCTCCATATCTTCAAAATGAGCAATATCTTGTGCTTGCTTGTCAACATAATCAAGGAGAACTTGAGGATTCGCTGCAAGGTGTTGATAGGCATAAATGAGAGCTAAGTGGTCTTCTGTTCGGCCCTTATCATCAGGGGCTCACTTAGCTTTTTTGCCATTATCTTTTGAATTTTCACTGCTCTCTTTTCCTCATGGCTCATCCAAGAAGCCATAGCCATGAGTTGTAAACCTCCCAATGTAGCATTTGGATCCCATAAATTCATGTCAAGAAGTGCCATGTTGTGTGGGTAAAATTCAACTAGCTTTGCTTTATCCTCGGCTGAACTATTATCACATAAATGCATAAACTGACCATAATTTTGGAATGGGATTGTGCCCCTCTGGGCCAATGTCTTAATTTGGAATTAGAGCCACTGGTCGTTAAGATACAGTTCATAGGATTTAGTTGGTTTTCTGCACTGCAAGGCCTCCATTGCCCAGCTAGCCATGCAGGCTGGTTGGGCTTCCTTTTCCCGCAACAACTTTTTCAAGATCAACACTTCAATTGTTGCCTGAGATTCTCTTTCTTACTGCTATTTCATCAGTGTTTCAATATCAGTCAGTGACTCTTCTTGCTTTTGTTTCTCTACTGCCTCACTATCTTCCTGAGGTCCCTCTTTTTGTTAATGTCCTCCCAAGATTAGCAGCTTATTTCCTCCTTGAGGTTCCCATTCTTGTAACTGATTTTTCAACAATTCATTTTCTTCCCGTAGTTGAGCTCTTCTAATGCTCTCTATGTGCCTTACCATGCTCTGCTCCTTGCTCATCTCTCTCAACTTGTTTTCCATGTGCCCTATATCTTTGACTTCTTTAGATTTAGCAATCTGCATCTAGGTGTGGGTCCTGACTCTTTATTTTTCTAGTTCGAAGAAAAGAGGCACAATGAATTTTTGTGGGATGATCTTCCCACCTTCTAGAATATTGTAATAGGAGCTTAAATTAGGTTGAGGGCTTGGCTCAGGTATTTCTTCTATCATACCTTCCTCTTGTGACTGTTCTTCTGCCCTCTTTTCCAATTTTTCAATTTCTTTGAGCTTGGCCAGTGTCTCCTTTGGAGAGGTTTGTGCCTCCTATAGGACTGCTTTGGAGTCCATCAATTTGATCCTTTCCTTCCAGGTGGAGTTCTTCGGATTCCCTCTCTCATAGGTGATGGAGATTTTGGAGGGAGATTACCCCTTTTTCCCAGTAGGTGCATCTTCAATGATAATGGGTTCTTTTGATGGTGGTTGGGGCTTGCCAACCTTGATTCTGGTGCTCCTCCAGGCTTTGAAATACATCGATGTCTATCTTTTTCTTTCCCCTTTTGCTTAGCTGGAGTTGTCAATGTAGCAAGCACAATTGTTGCTTCCTTTACTAGTGTCTCAGGGGACACTTCTTCTTGTTGTTCTTCTCCTTCATCATCTGTAGTTGTTTCTGTGTCTGTTGTTTTTGCTTTTGTCTCTGATGTCTCTGGTGGTGTTTTCTCCTTTTCTTGCTAAGTCTCTACCTTTGTCGTGGCAGTCTTTTTCTGAGCTTTCTTAGGCTTCTTCTTCTCAACTTTTGTTCTCTTCCTCTTCTCTGCTTTTGATGCTATTTTCTTTTCTGCCTTAGGTTCAACTGTGGTTTTCTCAAGTTTCTCCTTTTTTTCTTCTTCTATTTGAATATTTTGTGCCTCTTCATGAATTTCCTTCTCAAGTTCCTCTTTCTTCTCCTCCTCTTCACTGCCAGATGGGCTAAGGTCATCAGTAAGAGTTTTGATTTCATCTTCTCTAGACATGTTCCTGAAAATTTCCCAGGCGATAGCGATGGTGTATGTGTGTAGGGCATCATCTACCAATAACTTGATGAGGCCATGGTGGGCCGGCTGGTCTGGGACCCCTGCATTCAACTTGGTGCCACATTCTATCAAATATTGGAGGAGGAAATATGGGAAACTGAGTTTTCTAGCTATAGGTAGGTCCATCCCATATCTCAATTCATGCAATAACCTGAAGTGATAACCATAAACTATACTGAATCTTCCTTCACAAGATATATATTTCATGATCTGGTAGCTGACCTCACCCCATGGATGAGGTAAACTTGTCCTTCTGACCCCATTCTTATCCTCTACATGATGTTCATCATGCTGAAAAAATGTCTTTTTAGCAACCTGTCCTAATGGTTTTTTTCTTTGCTCCAAGGGATCCCAAGTGGAAGACCTGTGATTCTGCTGATAAAATCTGGTGTAAGCTCTAGGGTCAGACTCCTGAAACTGACTGTAGCATGTGTTTTCGAATGGGTTCTTGAGGAAATTAAAAATTCCTTGGTCATCTCCTCATCATATCCATGAATTCTCTCAAATAAAGACATCCAGTTTTCCCTAGTGAAGAAGGCCAACACTTCGGGGTGCTCATGCAATTTGTTGGAGTTCAAAGGCTCCTTTCTCATAAAACCTCCTGGCATGGTGTTTAGTGACTTCAAAAAATGCTCAGGTGGGGAAGAAGGCAACAATTTTCAAAACCGGAAAAAGAGGAGTAGCTGATGTTTGTCTTTCTGAGACCAGAGAAGGGATTTCTTATGTTCTTTTTTCACAACATGAATTTGTAATTTTTCCCTTCCTTCAAATTGTTTTCAACCTGAATTTACTTCCTGGATTTTGGAGGAACTCAATATTTTAACAGAATAGAGAATATATGAAACAATGTTTTTTTCTTCTCATAGAGTAAAAAGACTTGCAAATTCGTTTCTTTCCCAGGCTTGATTTTCTATGGTTGCATCTCTTTTATTTTACAAAAGAATACGAGGAAGAAAAAGACAGATTTTGAATGTAGAGAAGAAAATGGAGAGACTGTATAGAACTCAGAAAAACACAGACAGACTTCTGTGCTCACGTTCTTTTCCATTTTCAACCCAATATTGTGCTTCTAATTCCACCACCTTGTATAGATATATCACATGCATAGTGGGTTTCTAAGCCTACCTCTTTTCAAGCTTGAATTCTGCAAAAATTCCAAATTTTTCCTTTGCAGAGCTGCTCTTTGGTCTTCCTGTAGAAAGTCTCTTGTAGACTATGTTCATGCTCCTGCCGAATGCGATAGTGTTCCTGTAGAGCCCGATAGGTGGGAGGGTTTTGAAAAACTGGTAGAAAACAATTGGTTCACTGTTTTGAAGGTGGTAGGTGACTGCTGCAGTCAAGAATTCATCAACTCAAATGAAAACAAAAGGTGGTGGAGGCTTAGACCGCACTGTACTTAAGCTGATGGCGTAATCTGCGATGACGAGGTGAGGTGGTAGGATGGGTATGTTATCCCCATCCAAACCGTTAGTCCTACGCCAGTGTCATTATGGTTTTTCATGTCGCGTGCCCACCATCACTTCTATCATTCCCATTACACCGCCACCACTACTAGTTCTGAGTTTCTTCTTCCCCAGTTGACGGGCCACACATGCTGATTGTGTATCTAAATTGTTGTTTGAATGGAACGAAGCTTGTTTGAAATAAACGAGGGTGATTTGAACTAAACGAGGGTTTCCAGTTAGCTGGCCACCGATTTCATTTGATCATGACCACCTCAATGTTTATGATGTTCTTAAATAGTATTCATGCAACAAAGGAATAGGTTTAGCCACTTACCTGTTAGTTGTTTTTGTGCTCTGCATGCTCGGACTTTGGCACTTCATTTCCTTGTTGCTGTTGTTGCTGGAACTCTACATGCTCGGCCTTTGGCTTATGATAGTGTTTTTCTTATCAGGTTCTGCTCCTTTCATGTTGCATACATCCCGGCTGCACTGACCATTCCTCTGGAGTTTGTTTTTTAAAGGGTTTAGCTGCTACAGGAATCCTGCAGGATTTCCTATAGCTGCTTCTCCCTCTGAAATTTCAGGCTGATGCTTGAGCAGGGCTGAAGAAGGTTCTAAATGAAAGGAATAACAGTTAGAAGACATTAGGTAAGAATAAGTGAAGAATGCTACTGTTTTATTCATTATATGTTTTTTTTTGAAAAAAAGCAAAAGAAACAGAAGTTTGTGTTTTTTTGTGTGCAGGGAAGAAAAAGCGAGTGGAAATGTGGGTGTGCAGGGTGGAATGGAGGCTTAGGAGGATGGATGGTGGCAGGGAGGTCCACAAGCCCTCTGAACAAATTTTTATCCCTCATATTCTTTTCTAAACTTGATTTTGAGTTTTCTGTGACTTCTACAGGAGCCTCCTATAGAATGCAAAGAGTTTCCTGTAGGATGCAAAATTTTTAGAACAAACGAGACCAAGGCTTGGGAAAAGACAATGGTGATGGACGAATAAGTTATCAAGGGTGTATGCAGCCTGGCCATGTCTTTCTTCCTTGTGTGACCCTCTTGCAATCTGCAATGCATTCAAAAGTAGTTAGTCTTTTCTGTTTTTTCTTTTTTCAATTTTTTTTTTTTTATGAGACAGCTGGGGCGCCTGCAGGAGGTTTTCACCCTCACTGCCTACCCTGGGCACCTCCAAGAGGTTTTCACCCAGAGATATGTTATTTTTTCTATTTTTTTCTCTTTATTTTATTTTATTTTATTTTTTGGTTTTTTGCTCAAGGTGTGGGTGGAGTGGAGAAAGGGACCTGCTCCACTACCAACACTATTTTATCCAGATTCTCAATGAACTTCTGCTTGGAAAGGTTCTTCTTGTAGATTTTCAACCTATGCACATTGACGAGCATGGTGATGGCCTCTTCATCAACGGTTTGGATCAGGATTGAACCATTGTCATTGCATTTTTCTATTGTGTATGGTTATGGCCATCTTGTCCTTAGTTTGCCCTTGAAATCTTTATATCTTGAATCATACAACAATGCCCAATCTCCTTGCTGGAATTGTTTTTCTTTGAGGTGTCTGTCATGCCATATTTTTCTTTGAAGTTGGACTACTTCTGAGTGGAGAAGGGCCTGCAATCTCTGTTCATCCAATCCATTTAGCTGAAGCAATTTTTTCAATTTTTTTTTTTTATGAGACAGCTGGGGTGCCTGCAGGAGGTTTTCACCCTCACTACCTACCCTGGGCACCTCCAAGAGGATTTCACCCAGAGATATGTTATTTTTTCTATTTTTTTCTCTTTATTTTATTTTATTTTATTTTTTTGTTTTTTGCTCAAGGTGTGGGTGGAGTGGAGACAGGGACCTGCTCCACTACCAACACTATTTTATCCAGATTCTCAATGAACTTCTGCTTGGAAAGGTTCTTCTTGTAGATTTTCAACCTATGCACATTGACGAGCATGGTGATGGCCTCTTCATCAACGGTTTGGATCAGGATTGAACCATTGTCATTGCATTTTTCTACTGTGTATGGTTATGGCCATCTTGTCCTTCGTTTTCCCTTGAAATCTTTATATCTTGAATCATACAACAATGCCCAATCTCCTTGCTGGAATTGGTTTTCTTTGAGGTGTCTGTCATGCCATATTTTTCTTTGAAGTTGGACTACTTCTGAGTGGAGAAGGGCCTGCAATCTCTGTTCATCCAATCCATTTAGCTGAAGCAATCTTTCCTTTTGTGCATGGCTGAGATCTAGGTCCAGCTGAGCTACCATCCTTAATGTGTTGTATTCAAATTTTATTGATAGTAGAGCCTTCTTCCCATAGACCAGCTCATAGGGTGTAAACCCTCTGGCAGTTTTCTAGGTGGTGTTATAGACCTAGGTGGCCTCAACCAATTTATCTGCCCATTCTTTTCTACTACTGCTCACTACCTTAGTCAAAATCCCTTCCAAATATCTGTTAGTGACTTCCACCTATCCATTTGCTTGCGGATGATAAGAGGTGGAAGTTTTGTGGTTAATCTTATGATGTGTGAGCATGTCTTTAATCAGATTGGAGGTAAACTGACTCCCTTGATCTGTGACTAAATGTCTTGGATAGCCAAACTTGTAGAAGTTATTTTCCCTCAAAAACTCAGCTACTTTTTCTTTTTTGTTGCCTTGATTGCCTTTGTTTCTGCCCGTTTTGTAAGATAATTAGTACACACAATGATGTAGGATTTTTGTTTTGAAGGAGGGTTTATAGGACCCACAAAGTCTATGGCCCACTTCTCGAATGGCTTGAAAGTCACTTGAGGTTGTGGGGAGGTTTCCCCATCCTTTGACATCGGTCACATTGAATAATATATCTCTTGACATCTTGATGAAGAGTGGGCCAATAGTAACCGGTTTGCAGAATTTTGAAGGCAGTCCTATTTGCTGCAAAGTGGCCCCCACAAGGGCCATCATGACATGTTAGGAGGATGTCAAAAACGTCTTCCTCCCCGACACATCGCCTCAAAATCTGATCTGGGGAAAGTTTAAAAAGATTGCCCCCAATCTGGGTGAATGGGGCACTTTTCCTCATGATCTTGCTTTTCTCTTTGAGGACAGGTGTGGCAGAAACTGTGCTGAAACCAAGTAATTTGCTATATCATCAAACCATGTAGAGAGTACTGAAATAGCAAAGAGGTGTTCATCTAGCATTTGATCATCCACCATTCCTTCTTCACCGGCAGGCAGATCTAGTCTAAACAGAAAATTAGCAATAACATTTTCCTTACCCAGCTTATCACCAATGGTCAAATCGAATTGCTGCAATAAAAGTAACCATCTAATAATATGAGCATTTACATTTGGTTTATTAATCAAATACCTAATTGTATCATGATCAGTGTGTACGAATGTTTGATAGCCAGTGATCTAGTGTCTGAACTTATTTAGGGAATTGACTACAGCTGGAGCTCCTTTTTGGTTACAATTTAGTTTAGTTCTGCCTTGGATAGGTTTTTACTGATAAATTATATGGCATAAGGCAACTTCTCATCAACTTTCCCTAAGGCTACTCCTATTTCTTTGTTCGAGGCATCTATGTGAATGTGGAAAGGTAGGGTCCGGTTTGGACCTCTCAAAATTAGGGCAGCTACCAGTTTACCTTTCAAGGCATCCAGAGCCTCTTGACAGTTTTCAGTCCATATGAACTCAACATCTTTTCCCAAAAGACCAAACAATAGAGAGGCTAGCTTACTAAAATCCTTAATGAATCTTCTATAATACCCTGCTAAGCCTAGAAAACTCCGAACATCTCTTACCTTTTGAGGTGGTGGGACCCTTTGGATGATAGCAATCTTGTTAGGATCCACCTGTAATCCTTGCTGAGAAATTGTATAACCTAACATGGTCCCTTCAGTCATTAGGAATTCGCATTTCTCAGGACTGAGGGACAGGTTCATTTCAATACATTTGGTTAAAACTTTTCCTAGGTTAGTCAAAGCTTCCTGGAAGTTAGAACCATAAGGGGTAAAGTCATGCATATAGATCTCCAATGAATCATGAACTAGTTCAACAAATATGCTCAGTACTGCTCTATAGAAAGTGGCGGGAGCATTGCACAACCCAAAAGGAAGGACCCGGTATGCAAAAGCACCCCAAGGACAAGTGAAAGTGGTCTTATCTTGGTCTTCTATTCTGATTTGGATCTGGTTGTACCCGCTAAACCCATCTAGGAAGGAGAAGAACTTCTTCCCTGCCAAGCCATCTAACACTTGATCTATGAAAGGCAAAGGGAAATGGTCCTTCTTGGTGGCCTTGTTTAGTTCCCAATAATCTACACAGATTCTCCACTTCCCATTTTTCTTTGGCACTAGAACCAAAGGAGAAACCCACTCGCTGTTAGAGATGGGGTAGATGAATCCTGCATCCAACAACTTTTGCAGTTTGTCTTTGACAATGTCCTTAAGCGTTGTATTCATCCTCCTTCGAGACTGCCTGACTAGTTTGAAATCTTCTTTGATGTAAATGTGATGAGTAGAGACTGAAGGGTGGACTCCCTTCATCTCCTTATAGCTCCAAGCAAAAGCATCCAAGTGACTTTTCAATAAGCTACATAGTTCTTTCTCCTGAGAGGTGGATAGGGATGAGTTGATCTTCAAGGTTCCTTCTGGGCTGAATTCAACATTCTTAACTCGAAGAGAGGTCGGATCAGCCACACATAGATCAACTAAATGGTTGGCTTGGGTTTCTTCCACCAGCTCTTCTAATGGAAAAACACTAGGGGGTGGATTCTAAATCAAGTTCTCAATAAGATCATCCTCTGTTTGTGGACCCCCCATGGTAGCCTCTATTGTACAAAATGGTGCGGAATAGACTTCATCCTCATCTTCCTCCTCCAACTAGAAAGGTAAATCATGTTCTAACAGAGGTTGGGCAGGAGGATATAAGACTAGCTGCTTGGACATATGCCCGTTCTTGATTGTCATGTTCCCAGCTCGACAATTGATGTAAGCATCTGCAGTAGCCAACCAAGGTCTTCCCAGGATGAGAGGATACCCAATTAGCTTTGCCTTTGGTTGGAGAACCAAGAAATCAACAGGACACTCCTAAGAATCAATAGAGACCATTACATCTTCCATAATTCCCTTAGGGGTCATGGTGGAGTGGTCTGCTAACTGCAGTATTGTTGAGGTCTTTCTCAGGGAACCTTGAAGGTTGAGTTTGAGCATAGTGTCCCTGGTCATCACATTAATGGCAGCCCCTAGATCAATCAAGGTATGGGGTATTATGGTGCCATTGATGTGGACATCGACTAAAGGACTCCCAGGGTTTAGATATTTCGGACAGATTACCTGCCCCAACATCAGGTCGGACAGTTGCCATATGACATTGATGGTTGGCGCATCTCTCTTGCGCCTGCCTGGGTACCTGAAGCACTTCTCCTTGATCATCTTGTTATATATAGGCACATCCTTTATGGCTTGGAGAAGTGGTATTTTTACACATAAATGTTTCAATTCTTCCAGAAGTTCATTTTCTTCTGGGGTCAGTTGTGTGGTTCCAGATAGTCTCTCAGGAAAGGGTGGAATGAATTTTGGTTCACTTTCCTGTTTTTCTTCCTCATCCTCCTTAAGAGGAGGTTGGCTATCTGGGAGAACCTTCCTAGATCATAGGTTAATCTCCTGAATCTCCACATCATAGGTCAGGCATGATGTTTCTCCACTATATACTTGTTGGGCTTATCCATTGTTGGGGTTCGAGTTCGATTGAGCAAGTATTTGGGATTGTCTTGGAGGAGAGAGAGGTAATGTTTGTGGTTGAGTGGGTGGTGGAGGAAAAAGAGAAAGAGGAGAGTTGTATTGGGGCCTTCACGCCTGATGAGGTGCATTCCACTGAGGCTATGGTTGAGCATAAGAGTGAAACGAGTGAGCAACTGGTGGAGCTTGGTATTGAGGAGGATATGACCAAGGAGGAGGTGTGGACCAGGACGAATGAGTAGGGGGACCCTAAGAAGGCATGGAAGTGGCTTGATTGGGGTTGTAATAGTTTTGGGACGTCCCTTGCATTCCCTGCTGGTAAGGTCTGGGTCCATGTGGCCTCCTTTGGTTCATGAAATAGAGTGGTTCGTGGCTCCTTCAACACCCTGATATGTAGCTTTAATTCCGGGCAAGGAAGGGTACTAATTCGTAGGATGGTCTTCTTCACAGACTAAACACACTTCTATAGAGTGTAATGGACATTTGTTCTTAGGATGCTTTCTAGTGCACCTGGGACAAAATATGGCCAAAGCCCTCTCGGCTTCCTCTTGTTTCCTTTTGATATGCAAGGTATCCATTTGCATGGCAAGAGTCTGCCTCACCTCACTCTTGAAATCTTCCAGATAATTCTCAAGTTCGTTTCTAAGGGATGAACTGGATGAGGATGTATTGGCTAAAGGTTGACTTCCCCTACCTCTCTTTCTAGCTGACCTGTAATGGTTTCTAAACACAGTCTTTATGTCATCATAAGGCAGCTAGTAAATGTCTCCCCTAGCCAGCAAATGGAGGGTATCTAGAAGGTCTTCAAGGATTGCTCTAAGAAGAACCAACTTCACAGATTCAGGTCAAGTGTGTACCTGGCCCTTTTATAACTGAGTTGAAACCTCACTTCATAGTCTTCTAAAGATTCATCACTTCCCATGGTCATTCGGAAGATTTCTTCCTTGCTATTCTTTGACCTACAATAGTCCTGGTATTTGTTGTTAAAGGCTTGCCACATCTGAGCCCAAGTTGTGATACTGTTTCCAGGTAACCCCATGAACCAGCGCAAGGCTGCATCCTTGAGAGTAGAAGGAAACAGTTTCAACTTTTGCTCATCTTCTGCATAGTCATAGGTCCGGTAGAGAACAAAAAATTCAAACAAGAAGGTATCAAGATCTTCGGTAGTTAGTCCATGGAAGTGAGGTAAGGCTAAAGGACTTATGTTTTTCATTTTTGTGTCCCCATTGGTTGGTTGGATAGGAAAGGAACCTTCTATTCTTTCCCCATTTCCTCTAACATTTTTGTTTTCAGCCATGGTCTCAGGAGGAATGGTTTCTTGCTCTTCTTCTGTTATAAGATATTTGTATATCTTTGGAGGTTCACCTATAGGTTCTTATGGATCACTGCCACCAAAGAAGAGAGAAGGGTGACTCAGTGATGTGGTGGGGGTGTTGGGTAGGAATTTTCCTGAATTTTCTCTGTTCCTACGAGGCATGAAAGGAAATATGTTTTTTTGGGTGATTTTGGTTTTTTTTTCTCTGCTTGTACCTGCAAAAATGAAATGGATTGAACAAAAAATTTCAACTAACTAAAATGAATCTACATTGTTTAACTGAAATTGCAGAATTGACATGAAAGCAGGAAATGACTAATCTACTTTGATGAAATGATATTGTAGAATTGAAATGAAAGTAGGAAATTTCTAATCTACGCTTACTGAAATGAAATTGCAGAATTGAAATGAAAGCAGGAAATGTTTGATCTATGCTTGTAGAATTGAAATTGCGAAAGTGAAGTGAAACAACTACTCTACTCTTGCTGAAATAAACTACTGAGCATAATGTTGCAGTGGAAAATAGAAGAAAAGCAGTAATCACAAAATACTCTGACGCTTCCCTGGCAACCGCACTAAAGAGAGTGGTCAGCTGCAGTATTGCAGCAATAATTCTTAAACTCTTGAGGCTTCATTCTTTACTTTTATGAACCCGATAGTTCGTAACAAAATTGGAAGCGACGATGTTGTATGCACAAGTACTAGCTCTTAATGCAGGCGGTCACTTGATCAGCTTGTGCAAGCTCGCTAGGAGCTTAAGGCAACTTCCATGAGTTCTCAGAAGGAGCTTTTACTATGATGGAAGAAATCTAACTCTATAGGGGCTATTCTACTTACAGAAAGAGAAGGAAAACTGAAATGAAACACAAACCCTAGCAAACCCTAGCAAACCCTAGTTTACCCATTAACCCTACTTTTGCAAGAAAAGAGATGGAAACTACTGAAATGGGTGCCATTGACTACTGACAAGGTAAACTATATTTATTCAAGTTACTTCTTAAGATAAATGAGAAGAAATCATCTTTTTGTACTTTTGAGTAATTTTATGTGGAATTATTATGCTTGTGATTTGACTGGTTGTGACTGTGTAGAGATTTGGTGGCAAAGGAAGATGGAGTTGGATTTTGTGGAAGGTGAAGAAGATGTGGAGAGGTCCTAAGATGTCCCTAGTACCCTTCTGAAGACTTCCATTGCAATCACACTTCCAAAAATCACTTGCAGGAAATTCTACAGGAAGTTGTAGGGGATCTAGAGGAGGATCTACAAGAGGAGGCCGAAAGTGGTTTTTGGAGGTTTGGAGGTGGGAAAGTGATGGGAAATGGGAAATGAAGGCTGGATGAAGGTGTTGAGGGGTCTATAACATGTTAAGGAAGATCAAGAATGAAGGAGATGGTTGGATTTGTTCAAAGGGCAAAGGAGCAACTTTATGGAAAAACGCAGAAATTAGGGAAGATTGGTGAAGTGTGGCGAATGAGCTGGGGGATCTATGAGCAGTGAGTTGGTGTTAGCTATTTAATGGAGGAATGATGAGATGGAATTTTCTCCAAGACAACTGCACACTTACTTCTCAAAACTGACCAAAACAAAAACCGAAAAACAGAGTTTTGTCTATTTTAACCTAAACTTTGACCTAAAACCAGAAAAGTGTTGAACAATACTTTATGAATAGAAATCATGCGAGGAAAATATGGTAAATGAACATGAAATGATATAAGCAGGTGAATCCAAACTAATTTCAGCTTCTCCAACTCGAAATATCACACTAGCAATTGCATTGGAAGAGCAAAAACAGTGTTTTTGGTGGCAGTAGTACTGCCTTGACCTCAAATCATGGTCCCAAGGAGGGAGAAAGGAGATCAAGACCTACTGGTAGCCTTTTTTGATCTTTTCTTGTCACTGCAGCAACGTACTTAAGAAACTTGAAGTAAAAACAACTATTCTAATCATCAAAAGAAACCTGATCTAAGGAAGTAAAATGAATGTATGCAGCAGAAATTAACTCATGAAAGGAAACAAAAAAACATAAATACATAAAGGAGGTGTTGGACAACTTGGGTTAGGCCCTAACCCAAGAGCTTCAACCCTCTAGAAAATATTAGTGCTGGTTCAAAACTAGGTTCATCTTCATTTATAAAAAAAATAGCAGTTACATCACAAAACTGTCTTCAAAAAGAGCTCGAAAATGAGCTGAATACAATGCTGCACCAAAGTGCAAAAATAGACTAAGAAAATGGCTAACATACTAAGGCTTGAAGCCTTCTTATTTATACAAGTGGGGACTCCAAACAATCCTCCTAAACTTAAGGAACTCGGCTGCCTAGAACTGAAGATAACAACAGCCCTACTTGACTTGCTCGACTGCCCCTTGGAATCATCAATGTGGGCCTTTGTACTTTGAGCTACTGATGGATAACTCGAGGAAGGGGTCATTAATGAAGGAGACACCCCTCCTATAAGTCCTCATCCTTGTTTCCTCGAGTTTGGCTGCCATTTTGCTCATAAATTCCTGGTCCTTGTCCAAAATTGTCTAAAAAATCTGCAATAAACACTCATTAGACTACATGGCAAAGTGACTATCCCCATTCACTCTATTGACATAAATATATTCAAAAACATGAACAAAACTATTGAGAATGATGGATTAAATGAAAATAATAGGCAGAATGAGCCCATATAGTTACCCATTTATGGGGCTCATCAAAGATGTGTTTGAAAAAGTAGAGCATACTTAGATGACAAATTTGGAATATTCAAATCATATAATAATAGATATGAAATAAATCAAATAGATAACCTCTCATATATTTCATAGTTTTAAAACATTCCAGAATTTGCAAAGTTTACAAATTTTATGATAGCCTTAAGCTCAACAAATATGCACTAGAAAATACTTATTTACAATATATTCCCTAAACCTAATATAAATATGGTGTTTTTTTTTTAAGGTGCCCAGTCTATGCATTATGTTGTTGTTATTGGGATATTAATATTCATTTGGTTTAATATTTCTTAGGTTTTCAATTTGATTTTTATATTTTTTGATTAATATTTTAGAATTTAGATATGAATTAGTTAAAACGGTAAGTTTTAGTTAT
>APFE030397807.1:23531-40220 GCA_000404065.3 Pinus taeda | reverse complement strand
CAATTTCAATCAAACAAACAAAAATTGAAATGTAAACTAATTAAATTGATACTAATTTTTAAAAGCTAATTCCAAAAGATCAGTTATGAGTGGTCATAATTTCAATGTTTTATTGACTTATAGAAATGTGAAAATTTTCAAAAATCTAAAATTTCCAAATACTAAAGTGGAATCCAATCAACAAATGTGATGTATATCTCAAATCCCAATCAATTAAATCCAAATTATATTGTGTAAGTGATGTATATTTTTCATGTGAAAATTTTGAAAATATGCACACTCAGGTTTGTAAGGTAAAACGAGGTAGATTTTTTGAAACCTTGAATTAAAATCTCATGAATCTATGATGATGAATACCTTTAATTTTTGTCTTATATGTTGAAAGTGTCAATTTGTATGAAGAAAAAGTGAATTTAAAATGCAATGTAAAATGCTCCAATAAGAACAAAATAACTAGTAATTATTAAACAGTAAAAATGTACATATTGTAGAAAGTAATTTGAACCAACAAAAATTATAAGAACATGAATATAATAAATGAACATGAATGTAAGAAATAAAGATTAGTATGATCAATAAATAAATATTCCAATCAAAAGCGAATATAATATAAGAAGATGCATCATTAGTAAATTTTAGTGTCTCCCTTCATGCTACGATACAAGGTGCTCTCTATCGGATCCTTTTAATTTTCGAATGGAATACAAAAGTAATATTTGAATATGAAAGATTTCCCAAATCATAATATTATAATAGAATGCTTTTACATTTTTAGGTTGTAAAAAAAAATTAATGAGCAACCCTAGCAGACCTGAGACTCTTCCATGCCCTAAACTAAGCCGGGAACTTGATTTCTTGACTGCTCCAGCATATCATCCAGCCTATGGGTATTAGACAGGGTGGGATGAAAAAATAAGTTGGGGAGGGAGAGATCCCCTCCTACCAGGATGCTGTGGTGGGAAATTCTCGCCATAAATCAAACACCCAGCTGGAAGCCCAAGAAATGAACCAGACAAATGGCCCTGTCCTCGGGGTGTGTTCGCAGGCCCGTAGTAGGGGAAAATTCATACCATGTGTAGTAGAGAAACTGATATTTTTTATCTCAATGAAAGAATTGGAAAGTTATAGAAGCTTCATGAAGGACCATGCGATGATCTGCAAGTTCATAGGAGTGTGGCCGCTGGAGAAAGACTTCATCAAGTGAACAAAACAGAAATGGTAACCGATGGGCCATATTAAACTCAAGCTGGGAGCCAGAGGCTTCTTTACAGTAATATTCTCAAACTTGTAAGATAAAGAAAGAGTATTTGAAAATGGGCCCTATTTCCATTATAATGCTGGTCTATTCATGCGATATTGGGAGGAATGTTATGACCCTGACAAAGAGAAATTCCTGGTAGCCTCGATATGGGTAAGATTGTTTGGCCTCCTAATGGACTTCTAGGAGCCATAAATATCAGAGGGCATTGGGAACTTGATTGGAAAATTTGTCAAAAATAGCAAAAACCATAAAAAGAGGCCGATATACATCCTATGCAAGAATCTGTGTATATATGAATATAGAAAACCCCATACCTGAATCACTAGAGCTAGAATACCATGAGGATGTATGGTAGCATACCCTAGACTATGAACATATTCTATTCAAATGCCATAGGTTCCATGAATATGGCCATTTATTCAAGGAATTCCCATTAAAACAGGAAGAGATGGAGACCAAGGACTAACATCTAAAGACCCCACAGGATGAAAACGAGGGGTTCCAAGAAGTTAAAACTAAGAGGAGGAAACCAAAGGGACTCCATAACCCAGAAGAAGAAAACCAAGCCCAGTTGAGTAGTAAAAACATATATGAAGTATTACAGGTGGAAGAAGAAGCATAAAATGAGACCCAACCCACGGATTGTCAGGAAAAAGGAAAGGAGAGAAGTTCTAGTCAAGAAAAAATAACACCTAAGCAGAAACCTCAAAGAGACCTCATAGACAAAGATGAAAAGGTAGGGATGGAAACCATTATAATGAAAATCGACCGAACAAAGGGGGTGGAGCTTAGTATGGAAGAAGAAGTCCTTAAGGAATTGTTGAATGAATGGAGACACTTAGATGAAAGTCTCATTCTAGAAGACCAAAAGAAACTGTACAAAGTGACTTTTCAACAATATCAAGCTAAGCAAGGATAGGGATAGGTCGATATCGTAGAACAACTGGGAATGCACCAGGAAAACCTCCAGGAGTATCAAAACAAAGGAAAAGGTGGGAAGAAAAGAGGCCAGAGAAACCTACAGGAATCAATATAGATAATGGGAGAAATGTTGGTGAACATAGGCACGGTGGTACAACTGTTAACAATATACCAACAAATAAATAAAATTTCCCAATGATAGTAATATCCTGGAACATAAGAGGCCTAAACAATCAAGGAAAACAACGAAATTTAGTGGAGGGATTGAAAAAATAAAAACCACAAATCATGCTTCTCCAAGAAACTAAGATCACAAGAGAAAAAATAGGAGAGATCCTGAGCAAGATGAAACCACAGTATGAAGGAATGGAAACATATGCAAAAGGAAGTGCAGGAGGGATAAAAATTTTGTGGAATCTAGCAGAAGTAACAATAGACTATTGGATAGGCATGCAACGCATCCTCACAGGTCAGTTCTGCCTCATAGAAACTAAAGTTTGGTTCTTGCTCTCACTAGTTTATGACCCACACATCCCAATTGAAAAGGAAAACTTCCTACAAAGTATAAATACCCTAAATCGAATGCATGACGAAAAGCTATGGATGATAGTAGGTGATTTCAATCTGATAACATTGTTAGAAGAGAAAAAAGTAGGAATTAGAAGGGAGGAGCCAAAAATGGAACAATTCAGGGATATCCAAGAAACGCTTCACTTGGAAAATATCCCAACAATTAATGGAAGATATATGTGGAACAATAGAAGAGGCAGAAATAGGAAAATTTTGTCTCGCCCCGAGAGATTTTTGGAAATAGAAAATCTCATCAACAAAGATGTTTACTATGAGGCATCCATCCTAACTTGCTTGGGCTCGGATCACTAGCTGATTAGAATAGAAGTGGATATGAAACAAGGAAAAAAAGAGAGGCCGTTCAGGTTTGAGGCCTTTTGGTTAAGAGACTCGGCCTTCACTGGAAAACTAAAGGAATGGTGGAAAGAAACTAAGAAAGAAGGTAGAAATCTAATGCATACTTTCCAACTTTGACTCAAAGATCTTAAAGGTAAAATAAAACAATGGAACATGGAAGAGTTCGGTAACATACAATAGGAACATGAATTGATTCAGGCTAAGATGAGGAAAGTGCAACAATAGATAATAAATTAGGGAAGATCTGAAACCCTAGTACAGGAAAAAGGATAGTTGATAAATAAATTAGAGGAAAGGAAGCAACAAGAAGAGATATTGTGGAAACAGAAAATCTAGTGGTTGAAGGAAGGTGAAAGGAACTCTAGATTCCTTTACAAAGAAATGATTCAATACAGGAAGCACAACAAGATCTTCTCCCTAGTGGATCAGGAAGCAAATTGCCTTATTTGAAAAGGAAGATATGGAGAACTTGCTAGTTCACCATTTTCAAAACTTGCTGACTGAACCCAACGTAGATAGGATGAAGAATATATCCAGACTAACTCAGCATATTCCCCAATTAGTGAGCAAGGAGTATAACCTGACCCTCCTAAGGGAAATCTCGAAGTCTGAGGTGGAAGAAGTAATCAAAGGCCTTGGGAAAAACAAAGCACCAGGCCCCAATGGGTTCACAGGTGATTTATTTAAGGCTACTTGGCTGTTCATGGGAGATGATATTATGGAAATCATGGAGGAGTCCCTACGCAATAAAATAATGCATCTGGCCCTGAATTCCACCTTCCTTTCCCTCATTCCCAAAACTGAACACTTGGATGAACTTCAAGGTTTCAGACCAATAACACTCTGCAATGTAATATACAAAATCATGGCCATGATCATGGTGAATCACCTCAAACCTATCTTACTTGGCTTAATCTCTCAAGAACATATATAATTTGTAAAAGGGAGACAAATATTGGATGGAATTGTTATGGCTCAAGAGGAAATATAGTCTTGAAGAACCAAAAAACTAAAGGGATGTTGGTAAAACTAGACTTATTGAAAGCCTATGACCACTTGAGTTGGAAGTACTTACAGGGTATACTAAAGGTGTTTGGCTTCGATTCAAGATGGATAATCTGGATAATGCAATGATCGTGGCCCCGATATTCTCAATCCTACTCAATGGGACTCCCACTGAGGCATTCAATGCAATCAGGGGGCTTAGACAAGGCGATCCAATGTCCCTGTTCCTATTTATATTCGCTATTGAAGGATTAGGAAGGTATGTAAAAGAAAAAGTGCAAAGATATCAATTTATAGGTCTCGGAATATGGGGCAATGATTTTCCATCAACACATCAATAGTTCATCGATGACATAATGATGTTTGGGCAAGAAACCCCTAAGGAAGCGATAGGCCTGATGAAAATCCTGAACGACCTCATGAGAGCCTTTGGGATGGAGATAAATAAGGATAAGCCAGAAATATTTTTCGTTAATACTACAACCCCATCTCAAGCCTTCCTAGCAAGAATTAAGGGATTCCACATTGGAAATGTCCCATTGAAATGTTTAGAAATTCCACTAAGTGTCCACCAAACCAAAGTTTCGAACTATAATACTCTACTCAAGAAAATCCAAGGGAGAATGCATAACTGGACCTTCAGATCACTAAATATGCCAAGCCGTGTTATACTGCTGAAACATATGCTTCAGTCAATTCCGATCTACCAATTATCTAGTCAAGCGGTCCCCAAAACCGTGTGTCAAGGGATGATTGACATTTTTAAAAACTTTCTATGGCAAGGGCCTGAAACAGAAAAAAATGGGCCCAACTACCATGGAACTGGCTCAGCAAGCCATTAAAAGGAGGGTTGGGTCTCAGGGACCCATACATTCTCAACTACATCATGGGGGAAAAGCTATGGTGGCGATGGGTTCAGGGAGGAGTAGACCTATGGAAGGAAATATGGGGGAGGAAATATGGAATGCCAAGTTCGATTGAAGGAAGGCTAAGAGTCCACAAAATGATAAAGGGATCGACCATATGGAATTTAGCATAAGAAAATACAAAACTGATAAGAACTCACAGCTTATGGGAAATAAGGGAAGGAGACAAAGCAAAATTCTGGAATGAGGCGTGGCAGCAAAGAGAACAACTTCACAATAGACCTGATCTAGGGGCAATATGTCAATTCACCAATAGCCTTGCAAATCAGATAGTGAAAAACTTTTGGAGCCCAGACACAGGAGAACATTGGAGAAAATGGAAGCAAAAACAAGACTGGCTAGGTTCTCCCCAATCCACCCAATGGGAAACCATGGGGGCGTCAATGACAAACCAATATTATATCACCTGCATTCATATTGGGGCATTAAAACTGGAAAATTCATAAAATAATATATTGGGGTTATAATTGAGGGCTAAAGGTTAATATACCATACAAAATATATTTATATATATATATATATAATATATATATATATATATATATTTATATTCTAAGGTATTTTTTATACAATTTTTTTTCCAAGTGGAGGGAAAAATATCGGGCTACACACACGGGCAAAGGTAAAAATATCAGGCTACATTGTAGGGGCAGAGGGAAAGAGCTGGAAATGATTCATTTTGGAGTAGAGGTGGAGTTGAACCACTCTGCAACCACTTTGCAACCCTAGGAAAAATATCAGGCTACAGGAACTTGGCTCACACTCAGCTACATGTAGGGGCAGAGGGAAAGAGTTGGAAATGATTCATTTTGGAATCAAGGTGGAGTCAAACCACTCTCTAATCACTTTGAAACCCTAGGAAAAATATCGTGCTACACACACTCGGGTGGAGGGAAATAGTTTGAACCAGACAGGACCACTCCTCAAATCCTCACCCTACCTCTTGCTTGTTCGAACCCATGTCCAACTACCCTACTTCTCTATAACAAACACATCAATTGCATCATAGTAGCGGAATTCTCCAACTGCAGTGAACACATGAGCGAGAAATCTATAAATTAATGTGTTCTATCCACTTTCTGTCCAGCTACAGTAACTCTACCTTATTTTCACCCACCTAAAATTAATGTGTTCTATCCACGTTCTGTCCAGCTATGGTAACCCTACCTTATTTTCACTCACCTAAAATTAATGTGTTCTGTCCAGCTACGGTAACCTTCAAGATCAAGGATTTAAAAAATGACGGGTTCTATGAACACTCAAAACAAACAGAAGAAGAGGTGAGGATTCGGCTTGTGGAGTGAAACAAGCAATATTAGTAGTTGATTCAGAGGAGGTGCAGAGGAGTTGGCTTGCAGAGTGCAACAGACGGTATTAGAAGTTAATTCATAGGAGTCAGCTTGTGGAGTCCAACAGGCGGTATTAACAGTTGATTCAAAGGATTCAACAAATCTCTATAATATACAGGTACATCCTTAAATAGTTCTCTTGGCTCCTTCACAAACATGCTGGCAATTTCGACTTCTTTTAAGAAAAATTGATAACTTGAGACTTCAGAATTTTAGCTTCTTCAATTTGGATTTTGACTTTGCAAAACATTCTCAGAACTTTCTTCATGTAGCTTGAACTTCAAAAATTTGGTAACCTTTGACAGTGGTCTCAATATAGGACTAATTCCCAACATAGACATTCAACGAATGCATAGGACTATGTTTTTTGGAGATTATCCTTCTAGGGCTTATGCACAGAACCATACACAAATTTCAAACTATAAACAAAGGGTTTTACTCCTTTATAGGATTTTTATAGTTGCCAATTGGAGGGCCTTAAGTTCCTTGAAAAACTAGAACAATCCATTCTTAATAATTTCACTGATCAGTAATGTACATACCAAAGTCTGTGTAGATGTTCATAAATTCAGTGATTTGGAAGATTCAGACCTAGGGGCACCTTTTTTTTTGCGCCAAAGTGAAGAGGTGTGGCTTATATTATGCTACTAGATAATTCCTTTGACTCTTCACAAATATAGTCCTTACGCCTTTGCTCTAATAAATAAGCTTTGCAGTCTTGATTGTAGAGATAAGAGGACTCCGTTGATTTCTGCTTTTCACTATTCAAGACTTGGGGAAATAGGTGTACAAAATAGAAATACCTGTGTTCCTCTAGAGCAACAAATTCATCCTTGAGATTTCATAACTTGTGTAATGTTGATACTCATTATAAAAAATGCAAATGTTTGGTGCAAAATCCTTATTGCTATCGTATTTGGAGCAAAATCCTTAAGATTGGATTGAAGGATGCACAAGACATTTTATCAACTCTTGGAATGCAACTAGAAAATTACATTCAATCTTCTTGGTGGGTTAAACCATGGAAAGAGGAACAAAATTATCCATCATTCCAAATTGTGGATGAAGTAGTTGATGCTTCTCCACCGAGTTGTTCCAACTCTATATTCCAATCTTCATCATCATTGGTACAGAATGAAAGTGAATTGCAAATAATGGAAAGTGAGTGGTGACACGAGTTGGATGAAATTTTAGATTCCATTGATGAAAATGGAAGCAAAACGATAAAGCCAATCATGGATCTTCATGGTAAGGATATGTTTAAAGCATGTTTGGTTAGTCAGTTGAATGGAAATTTGACATTATCAAAAGATATGTTGACAAAAGTGAGAAATGGGGTCTACTTTAGGCGAGATGGGAAGGCTCCACAAAAGGGTGTTTCAATTGGCTTTGGAATTGGATCATATTGTGGGGTTTTGTTTGAAAGTAACTCAATTCCCCCCCACTTAATGTACTGCAAGAAAAGGTGTTCCTCGAAGGACAAAACAAGGTGTTTCTTGTGGAATGTGGTACATTGGAAGGGTTCAAAGAATAAGGAAGAGAGATGGTAATAGGGTGTTTGATTACCATAATGAAATTGACCTTTTGGATAGATTAGAAGGCATCACGCTTCAATTATGTTGGCATAGTAGAATAAAGGTGCAACACATGTATAAGTATGATTTGACAGATCACGCATTTGTACAACTTGAATCTGTTATAGCAATCACAAACTTATCATACAATTCTAGGAATGATACATAGAAATTAGAAGAACGTGATTACAAAGCTTTTTTCAGATTTTGTGAAAAATTTGAACAAGGTAGATTTTCAAAAGATTCTACTTTCTCTTTCCTTATGTATTTCCATATGTTGGATCATTGATAGATAATTATTGGTTGTATTTTTGTTGATTTGTTAGTATGAATCTGATGTTAATTTTGTACTTTTTGGTTTTAGGTCTAGTGAATAGTTCAAATGGTGAATGTTCGGGACGTGGTTTGGGATAACTCAACCTTTTTTTGCTACCTTCATTTTGTTGTAAGTTTCTTTTACTAGTCATTCATCCTTTTGTAGTTGTGTTTCGTTCAAATGTTAATTTGGTCCCTCTGAAGTTGGTCCATTTAATCATGAAAAACAAGAAGAGGTGGTTCCTTTTTCATGAATATGTTTTGTGGATAAGTATGTGGTTCTTCTCACTAATGTTAAAATTTTCCTTGAATTTTTAGATTAATGGCTTGCTTGCTAGAAAGGATATCAAGGATCCGATGGCACGAGCTTCAGTCACGATGGTTTTTGCTCACTCAAGTCAACAAATTTACACCATAACAACGTCTAGCACATGAAGTGCATTTTATTTTGAATGTGCTATGTGGTAGTTGGTTTTCCTATTTTTTAAATTGGACATATAAATCAGAGTTTTTAGTTCAAATGTGCCATCAGAGTCCTTTTGGAAGTATTTATGTTTTGGCCATCTACATGGGGTCTATAACAGTTAAATTGCATTTGGTTATTATTGTCAATTGAGTCCTCAATCATATTTTGGGCATTTCCTTTTAATTCTTTCATTAAACGACATTAGCATTAATTGGTATCTCTAAAGGCTTTTGGACATGCGATGGTAGTTTCTTTTTAAATTATTTACAACTTTATTGAGATATGTGATTCTGGTAGATTGTTTGGGTGATGGCACTTTGCTTTCTTGTTTTTGCCTACATTGATATACATGTGTTTGATGGGCCTTGCAATGTGTGCGTATGATCCAAGGGCTATTTTAAGGTGAATGGTATATGATTTTTTTCAACTTTTGGATTGACAAGAATTTGATAAGCTGAATGGTATGCAAATTTTAATTGATTTTATTTTTCCCAAGAAAGAATGCATATGTTTCTATTTCATGGTTTGGAAAAGGAAAATACATATCAAAGTGCTTATAGCATGACATATCACCTCCAAAAAGGAAAGTAAGGCCACTTGGTGGCCACTTTTCACAAACTTTCATATAGAATATACCTATGATCTCTCCCGGGAACATAACTAGAAGCAAAAAATATGCATTGTTGAGTGAGGCAGGTTGTCAATGGGAGGTGATGTAGAGCTATTTCCCCATTTTGAGTTGCTTATTGGTCTCTCCATTATCCCAGAATCTCCAAGATGGCTGGTAAGATCTTAGAATTCTTGAATTTATGTTTAAGGTCAAGATCATGCTCAGTTATGGCTTCCTTATCAGTTCTGGAGGGGTTCGATTGTTCAATAGTTACTGAATGCTTTTTGTTTGTATTTTCAGCAAACCAAAATTGGAATCAAAAATAGGGTGGCGAAGCCCAACATGCCCATGGATAGAAAGGGTATTTTCCAGTATTCTGCTATCAAAAAGGATTGGAATCTAACCCGTGGACTGTAAGACATTCCTCTTTTATGTGTTCAACCACTTATCAATTTATCTTATTTATGCGTATGATGTGATTATGTTACAAGAGATACATTTTTCGTATGTTATAAACAAAATATATTTATATGGGTTTATTTTGTAGGCTTTATTCAAACATTCATGCTTTGAAGCCCAAATTGAAGAGTAAAGTGGAAATTTTAGAGTCTATTGCTTTAAATGAAGGCCAAATAAATACCCTCATGGCCTCTCCTACTCCACTTCTACCATTAAAAACAAATATGAGAATAATATTCAAGATCCAAGCATAAATTTCGCTTCAACAGAAGCTATAGGAGTTGGTGCATCAACATCTCACAAGAAGAAGGATCTAGCTTCTACCAGAGTGCACATTGATAAGAAAAAGTTGGATTCAATTTAGGAGGGCATGGTAGATTCTAAATTGAATGATATGTACTTTTCAAATATAACAGATGAATATTCTAACACTAGGCTTTGTAACGTGTCTTAACGGTGGTATTAGGTTTTTCACAATAGTCATAGTTTTTCTCTAGTGCTTTTACAAAGCTATTTCCGGCTAGTGCTTAACAAGCTGACTTGGCTCTAGGTCTATGGAGTTGTTTCATAGATTCTGTTATTGCTCAGGTTGTTCCCTTTGACTCCTAAGAGAATATGGCCGAGGTAACCACAAACTAGTCTTTGGACTGCAGGTCCTGGTCTACCAACAGTCAGAGAAGGCTCTCTCTTCAGGATTTTTAACTTTGTTTAAGGGGTGATTTTAGGCTAGATATGAGGCACATGGGTTTGATTTGATTTTTTGATTGATGGGGTGGTTGATCTTATTCAAAATGAGTTGACATGCAAAGAGTAATAATTTCAAACCATTGGGCATGGAGTCATGTCTGTGAACTGAGGTGTGTTTATTCTTTGGTAGAAGAGGGGAATATGGAGCAGGATAGCCACACATGACACAATGATTTTATGCTAGAAAAAGAGTGAAATGGAATATAGGGAACGAGAGGAAATTAAGAATCTCTCATGCGGCCAAAGAGGGAAAGTGGATTAGTGATATCTGGGAGAAATGAAGAATTCCCAGACAACATTCATATGTGAAGGGTACAGTTTAAAAATGCGCAATTAAGAATGCATATTCATCACTGTTGCAGAGGAAAACATGGAAAGTTGCAAGAATTGAGCACAGAGGGAAAAAAACCAATTCTGGTCTATTCTTTTTTCCTGCAACTTAGATTATGATATATATTTGATACAGCTATGCATAAACTAATAAACAAAGGGAGGGACAACTTATTGAACCATGAGCAAACACGAGAATTCCATACCAATTTCTTCAGCCATTGAAAACACAACCAACCAGTTTAGATGCAAGTATTCCAGCAATCTTTGATTACAAAAGTTCTTCAATATTTACAGTGCCGCTCTCAAAATGAGAGATCAACCAACAACCCACCAACCCTTATTACATTGTTTAGGGTTGTATTTATAGGAAAAATATCTACAACAAAGATCTGCTAGAAGATATTTTTTCAGGAAGTAAATGCAGTTAACCTAAATTGTCTTTATAAGTAATGAAAATATCTATCTAATGCTGCGCTGGGGGCAGCTGTTTCAAAATGTGGCTATCTGTCGTCCTCTGGCAGCTCTGCTTGTCCAATTTGCAACTGTTGCGCCTTTCACTTCTCACCTGCATTTCTTAGTCGGTTTTGCTGCTCTTAGGTGACTGTGATTCCCATTTAATCTGGTATGATTCAGTTTTAATGGCTTGTGACCCTGTTCTGGTATGCATTGATTTGGTTTGGATGGTCTTTAATGATTTTCCGGATCTGATATGGTCGATCTGATACTCTCTGCCGCTTCACTGATACTCTCTTCCGCTTCACTGTTTCTCTCTGCTTGAATCGGGGATTCTTCCTCTCTTTGATGTGATAAACACTGTTAAATCGCCCCTTTTCTGCCCTTTCTCGGCAAAAACAGTCACTAAGAGAAAAGATTCCCCACTTTGGCCAATTTCCCATAGCAATGCGCTAAGCGCTAATCGCACATCGAAAACTGCCTCAGAATTTGATTCCCAGCCTCCGAAGCCTCGATTTCGCTCTTGCACGTTTTGCTTTCGATGGATGACGTCAGCGGTACGGCGGATGACGTTAGCATGATGTCAGTAGTGGGACCCAATACAGATGATGACGTCAGCAGGGTGACGTGGCAGAGTGATGTGGCAAGATGACGCAGCGGGGTGTAGCATAGTGGCTGGTGAGGTGGCGGCATCGTGATGCGGCGAAGTGGCAACATGGGAGAGGGGTAAGCGGTTTGAGTCGGACCACTTTTGATACGGGGGCGGTATCTGTCAGGGGCGACCCGACGCAATGAAAAGCCGCCAAGTGTCCCGGGGTACGACAGTGAAACCGTCGACCATTGGGCACTATTGTGCCGTCATATAAGGGTGCCCGATATGCATGAGGGCCGTCGGATCTTGGAGAGACGATCCGACGACAGACGGGAGAGGAAGATGAGCGGGGTTTAATCAAAATTCACGCGTGATAAATGTTTGATTATTCGTGGCAGTGGTGGGTTTTAGACTTTAGGTTTTGAGGTTTAATCGCGTGCTCGGGGTCATGGTTATTCATTGACCAAATATCAATGAAATCCAAAGGTTATGCATGCGCGGGGGAGGGGTTTAGCATGGTTATTTGTTTATCCAGATGTTTAAACAAATCCCAGGGGAGAAATGAACACGAAAGGGCTAGTACTAAGGCCCCAAATGGACCTAGTCTTTCCCTGACTTTTGTTTATTAGGCTATAGTTGCCATAGGGTGGGATATTAAATAATTTTGGGTTTTTTATATAGTTTTCACATAGTAGGGGATAGAGGAATGACTTGGGGAGCTAAATAATAAGGTTAGGAGTTAGTATGACTTGGTGGAGTGAAAATGTAAGGGGAATGATGGATTTGTGCAAAGATTATTTTTACACAAGAAATGTGGTTTCCTTTCACTAAGCCAATCTTAGATGTCGCCTTGGCTTTTAAGAAAAAATGGAATGAAAAAGGGACTCTCGGGCAGATCCCAAGGTCCTTGAGGGGATGTTAATAAATGAGTTTGAGGAAATAGGAAGAGAGGGGAGTTAGAGATGCCTTGCCTAATCTGATCAACATGAGAAAGTGCCACCAAACTGTGATCTGGATAGATATGACACTTAAAAATATGAAATGGATCACATAATTTGATTTCTGCAACCACAAAACTGCTTACCCAGCCTACTTTACCTAGCATTTTTTCTTCTTTTGGTTTGGGTGCACTTGAACTAGCAAACCCAACTTTTTCAACTTTTTTCTTTTATTTATTATCCTCCTACCTATATCTACACTTATGCCATCCAGGGGCTCATATTAAGCCGTTGAGCACCCTTTCTTCTCTACCTATCTAAGAATCTGCCAAGATTAAGCTGTTTGGACAGATAATGATTCTCTATATTCTATAACAGGAAATTGAAACCTAGGGAGACCAAGATTAAGCTGTTTGGATCTCCCTTTAATTGAAGTTTCTTCAAAAATGGAATAACTCCTCAAAATTTGGAATACAACAGGGGCATTTAGGCTGGCAGACCCTCATGGATACTTTTTTTTTTTTGGCCTGAGTATCAAATATGGAACATTGTAGCCTGTAGAGCATGACATATTTAGCATGTAAAATGTCAATCATGAAAAATGAACACCTGCTATGAGCAAGAGGCTAACAGATTCAATTTATTCTAGCAAGATGATATGTAAGTGTTTCTTGTAGCATGGTTTCTTTTGGTCTATAGAGGCCATCTACAACCTCTTTGTTGATGCAGTTCTAGTTCAAAGATGGATTGCAGTCAGTGTTATTTTGGTTATATGCACCTTTACTTGTTATATATATGAGAAACATTGCATATTTGTGTATAAGAGTTTAGATTCATGTTGATGTACATGAATATTTACATTTTTTTTTTTAAATAAATATTTATGTAATTTTTTGTTCACTGGTCTTTTGGTTTGGTTTTTCTCTGATTATCAGTTTTGGGGTCAACTAGTTTGATGACTGGTCCAATTCTGATAACATTGGTTCATTGTCCATTGATCATTTTCAGTTTTAACTTTTGAGTGTTGATTTTTGATACTAATGACCTTAGACCAAGTCTCTGACTCGTCACCTTTTACTATTTCTGAGTTTGAGTAATTTCAATTTACTAGTCTAATATTTAGACTTTAGTATCTACTATTGAATCATTTATGATGTGTGAATCAATATATTTCGTTATTGAATTTAAATTTGAATCATGTTTATAACACACACACATACCCTGACATCCCCCTATCCCTTTGAATCTTGGAAACTAGGTGGAACATTAGTTGTAATTGCTTAATATTTGTTCACTGAATGAATGCTACCTCTTGGGTATGACTCTATAGTATTGATTTTAGTGTCATGGTTGAGTGTATTGGCTGATGGGAGATGTTGTTGATGATGCCACTTTGAGTTTAGAGACCCAACCTTTATGAAAAGCTTCATATGTGGAATCCTAAGTTTATAAGAAGGCTAAATAATTAGTCTTCATAGAACATCTAAAAATGAAATCTAAAATGTTCACCAATGCACTCATGTTCCTGTAAGTTTGGTAAAGGGGTTAACCCCGACTCTTGAGCATTGCAGGAGTGTTACATTACTCCTTAAGCTCACCCAAGAATTCTATCAATCTTCCTCATACTTCATTCTTGAGTTAAGCATAGATCTGGGCAAGAGAGTTATGGCAATGTATTGTGGATTGGCTGGAATAGTGAAATCTTTGATCTCTACCTTATGGAATCCTCATACCCTATCTAACGAGAATCTTGAAGGTTTTTGTTCTACTTTGGAGTCTTGGAGTGCAGAATTTAGATATGACCATTTATATGCTTATGGGCCAACTCCTCAATGTTTATACTTGCTTGGATGAGGAATTATTATTATGAATTATCTTCAGTAAAATAGACCTTGGAAATCTAAAATTGACATCCATAGGCCATATTTGGGTTAGCTTGGAAATATGAAATCAGCATGCCCAATTCAGATTGGTAGTATACATATGTGTGTATTTATGTATGTATTCAGATTGGGATGAAAATCCAAGTCCAATCCTTTTTGGGACAACATGTATGTTCGCCTCTCATGTATATATAGGTATTTTTCTCTGACAAAATACAAACACATGCAACCTAGAAAATTGTAGTTGATGGGCCATGAGTTGGAGTGCAAGTTGGTCATGGAAGATTGGATGTGTCCTCATCCAAGGCTTGCAAGCATAATTATGTATTTATCCTTCAGCTAAGGGAGAGCATCCCATTACAATAATAATGTAATGGGTGTTAGCACCAAGAAATTCATGGATGAAATGTCAAATTTGTACACAGGCTTGAGGGCTTGTAAGTATTTCTTTGGTCTTACTGTGGTCTTGCGACAGGTTGGCTACACATGTACTTACATAGCTAAATAGGCCATCATATCATGGAACTTCTCACTCAAAAAGGAGTATGAGTCACACCAGACCTCTTTCTCCTCGTCGGAGTATCTAATAGAGACTATTTTGTCATGGTTTCGGAGGCTTTTCGTGGGATTTTCTTTTGGTAAAAATTGGGCATCACCGTGGCATCACCGAGACCTGGAAATGAATTTGCATTGTGGGAGTCTACTTCCAATGCTCTTATGCCTGAAGAAAGTGTTAGCCATCTAAGCCAGCTGATTCAAAAACTAGATACAATCTGTAATTGCGAAGATTGTCTCTTGCCTCAGAAATGTACTCATGGCGAAGTTATCACTTGCCTAGGTATAGTTTTTCATATGCATAAATTATGTAGTTAGATTCTATTCCTAGAGGTTTTAGTTCAGAATTAGCAACATTAAGAGATGCATTGTGACCTGATAAGCAGCTGCAGTAGCATGGGAAGCTAAGCATCGATTGGTTATTGAATAAATTCAAGTAGATCCACCACAGGTTATGGAATTCTATTTCAAAATCACCCACACATGCCTCTGTCATACTGAGTAAGCCCACGATAGGAGCAGCGAGACGTAGGAGTGGAGTTATGAAGGGAAATTATGGCAGTGTTAGGGAAACCCCATCCTAAGTAAATCAAACGAGGGAATGGGTGGTAGAAGGAGGATGAAGGCATGTGAAGGGTCCTTCAGACAATAGGCAGGGTAGATGACCAGAGAAACAAAAAGGTAAGATAGTTAGGAGAGGAGGAATTTGCATGCAGAGTGAGAAGGCAGGACGTGCTGCGGAAGGTGGTGGAAGTGGGCTAGAGGACGTCGAGCTACTACCAGGTTTCGTCGGCAAGAATTGGTATGTTCTCTCAGCTCCAATCCTAGACTGCTTGGAAAATATGATTTTATCATAGGAATATTGGTTAATGGAAATGGTAACCCCAGACGAAGCTAAAGTAGAGACCTTATGTTTCTTTTGGGGCTCTATTTTGTTAACCTGGAGTGAATTTGTCTGGAATGCCACTAGGGAAAGGGGGTTCGGGAACACTATTATGGGACTCAAGGTAGATAGGTCCCGAGGTACTATGGCCCACTAGGACATCCTTTGGGGTTTTCATAATGGAGGTACAATCAAACCTATCAAACCATTATGGTAAAGTATGTGGCCTGGGAAGGAAGGCATTACAGTGGGGGGTTAGTCACCTTCTTGGATCTTGTGGCAACGCTACTTATTTTCCAACCTGAGTTGAGCCCAGACCTAGACGAAGGCTGCAGGATCAAAGGCAGTATCAAGGGTAGCAACTGGGGTAGAGTTACATCTATGCGAAAATCTCGATGTTGCCCCTCTAACAGGACCTAGGTAGGGATGCACTCAAAATTGTTCATTCTGAGAAGCATTATCTCGTCTGTTTGGGTGGTGATAAGTGGTGGG
>APFE030397807.1:0-18181 GCA_000404065.3 Pinus taeda | reverse complement strand
TTTTGTTTGTTTGTAAATAAGATAGTATATTACTTGGTAAACTAACAGATTACAAAAAGGGTTGTGTGGGAAAGAACCTGACACAAGACCAAGCCAAAAAGCTAGTGTTGGTCATAGCATAGGCTATATTTACAGTACATCCCAGACAAAAGAGGGAACATAGTACAAAAGTGGAGTCGGGAGGTGCTTTCATTACAACATTTTCAAAATTGAGAAATTAGAAGCCGAGAAACGATAAGAAGACATTATGGTGACCGACCATGTAGATATTGTTAACCTCATGACAGATATCTTGTAATGGAGGCAGAATATCATACACATGGGAAGAAAAATAGGGAAGGAAATTGACTGCATCACTCCTGGTTGGTGGTGACCCGATCCTCATATAGACGAATGGGAGTCTCCTGAGAGATTCCCTCCTATTGCACAGTGATGAATCGACGACTCATGGAGGCCCTAGGGTCCTCTTTCTTGATGCTCGAGTATCCTTAAGCAGTTGAATGGACCTTCACTATTGACTTATTCTTGATGACAGTATAATTCGGAGCATCCCGAGTGATAAATGTGCAATGGTGGATGGCTTCTACATACACTACAAACTTTTCAGTGAGCTGGTAAATCTTAGTTTCCAGAGCCTTGGGTTGCTCTTCTTGTTCCTGCATAGCAAGCCCCATGTTTGTCTTCATTTTCCACCATGTTTAAATTGTATGTGTGTATGGGTTTTTGTGCACCAAGGTGAGAGCAGGGTCCAGAATCCAAGAAAATTTCATGTCGACCTCCTCCGTGGTGACCTCTCTATGGAGAATATTTTATTGGGCCTCCAACTTTGAAATTTACTTTTGAGTTTTTGGATTAACCACCACTGCGTAGCACAGAGTTGCGCATGTAGCAGTAGTCTCCATGGGAGTGGTAGGGGCCGGGCCAAAGGACTGCCAATGGGGGGCAGCAGAAATACATGCTCCTCACCTACATGGACCCGGGGTGGAGCCATTCCTCAGGGCCATGAAAGAAATAGAGGGATTGGTGTGCAAGGGGAACCAGAGAGAGAGGCGAAAACAAAGGAGGGAAAAGGCAGTGAGAAGAACAAGGGGGAGAAGGGGGAGGGGTGAATATATAGATGCCAGGAGGAGGACGGAGACCATAATGAGGGAGAGCAGCCGAGAAGGGGAAGCATGTAGAGATCTGAGGAGGGGCAAAGGAGTAATGGTAGAGCAGAGAGGATGAGACTAAGAGATGACAGTAACATAAGGGAGAGGCGAGGTGGCATCGTGGGCTCTAGAGACAGGGGATCAAATGATGAGTTTTTACTCAGGTGCTCTCCACCTTTCCTTCTCATTGAGCACATAATCCATCTTGTAATGATGAAAAATAGGCAAATAGTTATTGTTTGGTAGAGTAGTTATCTTCTTCATTGATTGATGCACACTGTTGATGGAGTTCCCAGTCCTCCAGTGCCTTCCATGATTGGGGCTTCAAGCATAGGGTACCAACCGTACCTTCATTCATCAGTCTGTCCGCGAATTTATTTCCTTTCCTTATGATTGCTTGAAAGTGGAGGCCTTCCATGCCGTCAATTCCCTACTTGATCTGTTGTATTATTTTGTTTAGGCACTAATTTTCTGAGATTTTATCCACCTCAATACCTTGCTAAAGTTTTTTACCAATTTTGGTAGCCAACGTGAAATCTCCTTCAACTATCATACGACTAAGGTTTAGGTTGTGCGCTATTGTTATGCCATGTTCCAGGGCATGAATTTCAGCAGAATTATTGGTGGTTGAACCTATATTGCCCTCATAAATCTAGATTATGTCACCTTTAGAGTTTTTGTAGACCCATCCAAAACCTGTTGGGCCCGGATTTTCTTTAGCTACGCCATCGTAGTTGATATTGAATGTCTCCTTCTCTGGAGGCCACCATGTGTTATTTTTATTTTCATGTCTGGGTATGGGAGTGAATTCGTGGACCTTGATATGAAGGAGATCTAGTTCTGAGAGAATTCTCACTTCGAGGAGGGTGGGAGGGGCTTTGACAGTATGAGTGGGTAGAGAGGTCACTGTTTTGTGGAGCGCGCTTTTGATCTTTATGATAATGAATTCCTCCTGGATGGAGTGGCTGCGAAATATTCTCCCATTGTGTTCCTTCCACATATCGCAGTACATCAAACCAGGAATTAAATTCCATGCACGGTTAACTAGAGGATGGGGGGAAAGGCCATTCTCCATTTCGCGATGGTACTTTGAATGGAAGAGGGGTCCCGATAAGAGCCTTTAAAGATCAAATAAATCCAATTCCATAAATTGGATGCGAAAGGGTAGACATTTAACATATGATTGGGGGTTTCTTCCTCTTTCTAGAAGAGTGGGCATCTCGAGGGGTCAATAAAACTTTTTCCTCTTATATTTCCCCATGTTAAAACTTTTCTGTGCATGACTAACCAAAGGAAGATATAAATTTTTGGGCAATGTTTCCTATCCCAAATTGCATTCCATTTTGGATTTGGTTGGAGTTCATCGTGCTTTGCTATGTATCTGTAGGCTTCCCTTAAGATGAAGTGTCATGTTGAGTTTTTCCCCCATCTAAGTTTATCCTTAGAAAAGTTAAGGAGGATTTGTCTGTAACCCTGAGGTGAGTTCTGACCAGGTTCTGGGGTTCATTAGGGAGTCTATTCCTCGTGATTGATCCAATTTCTGCATCTGTCATTTTCTTCACTTTTTCCCGAGTACTAGTTGAATTTGATCTTCCCTCTGTTTTTCATTTCAGATTTTATATGTTGATAATGATCTTGATCAAGTTACGGCCTTTGTTACTAGGAATCCTCCCATAAAAGATCCTTTTTTTTGCTGCCTATTTTCCAGAAACTATGTCTTTGAATGATGCTTGTGTTCTCCCAAGCTTGATTATAGATGACTCAGCCTTTGATGTTTCCATTGAGCCTGATGATTTGATCTTGTGCTAAGGAGGGGGTGTACTTTTATTTCCAGAGGGTACCCCAAGGGGTGTTGGGGTTAGTGATCCATCTCCATAGGTTTTTGGCTCCCACTGCCTTTCCCAGGAGCTCTATATCTCTAAGACTGAGGCCACCATATTTTTTGGGCTTACAACTTTTTTCCCATGCTACAAGAGCCCTTTTCTATTTAACCTCTACACCTCTCTATAAGAGGTTCCTATGAAGGTTTCTGATTTTATTTGAGGTCAATTTTGGGGCTACCAGAGCTGATTACATGCAAAGCAGGATGACGTGATGGACAACTTTAACTAGGATAAGATGATAAGCCAGATTTAGAGATATGAAGGGCCAGTTGGCCATTATTTTCTCCAATTTGTTTATCAGGTTCTACCAAGTGACTTGGGAAAGAGACCTATCTGTAAGGGGAACACCAAGGTCAGTGGAGCATAGAATACTAATAGGAATGTTCAGGATTCTGGCAATGTTCCTACAAATGGGCAGCAGAGTGTTAAAGAAAAACAACTTGTTTTTAAGGGGATTGGTGGAGGTGCCACAAGCAGCAGAGAAATTCGTCGGGATGGACATGAAAGAGGAAATCTCTTTGATAGATGGGTGGCCCATGAAAAGAGTATCATCCACAAATTGCCAGTGAGTTGTAGGGGGGCTGAGGCATGGGGCTAGAGACCAGAGAGATTATTTTCATGCAGGGAAGTAGTGATAGAGAGACTTAGTCCTTCCGCCATTATAACAAAGAGGGAAGGGAGAGATTGGATCCCCTTTCGTGATACCCCTTGTAGGATGGAAGGGTTGCGAAGGTGATCCATTCATGAGGATGGAGAAGAAATCTCCTGACACCATAGGCATGATCCACTTGATGCTTCTTTATGGAAGCTGAATACATCCAAGACATATCTCAGATAGTTCCAACTAATTTTTTCAAAGGCTTTAGACATATCTAGCTAAATCTTCATACGAGGTATTTTTTGGTATTTGAGAGAATGAATAAACGCGTGAGAGAGGATGATGCTATCCATGATTTGTCTTCCTTCCACATAGCCAGACTGTTGGTGGGAGATGAGGAGAGGGAGGATGAATTTAATTATATTGGCAAGAAATTTAGAGATTATTTTGTATATGAAATTGTAGAGGGCTATGGGCCTGAATTTGTTCGAGTATTCCATAGATATTCCCTTTGGTATTGGCATCAGAATGGTGGAGTTAAGGGCTTTGAGGATAATCTTCTGAATTCAAGATTACTCCACCATGGTATGAACATCTAGCTTTATGATAGGCCAACAAGCTTCGTAGAAATCGATGGTGAACCCATCCAGCCCTGGAGCTTTTCCATTGGGCATTCCCATGACCACATCTTCAACTTCCTAGAGGGAGACTTTCCTTAGGATAACTTGTTATGTTCCTTTGTGAGGACTTTGGGGATATTCTTGGCGATCTTTTTGATATCCTGATCCTGATCATTTCTTGGCTCTTTGAGAAGAGAGATGAAATAGTGGATGAGCTCTATTTCCAACTCTTGAGAATGAATGAGATGACCATCCTAGTTCTTCAGAGCCAGAATTCTATTGTTCCTCCTGTGATGTATCATTATTTTATGGAAAAAGGTCATGTTCCTTTCCCCACATTTCAACCAATTTATTCTGGATTTTTGTTGCCACATCTTTTCTTCCTAAATGGCTCTTTCATCCCATCTTTTTTGTAGTCATTGTTCCTCTTTCCTACTAGTCTCTATTAGCGCTTCTTCAATTATACTTTGTTGAATAAGTTCCAGTTGGTGTTCCAAGATTTTTTTATCCGTAGTGATATTTCCAAATTTTTCTCTCTTCCATTTTTTTATTTCCTCTTTGATATGTTTTAAATTTTGTTGGAAAGTATACATTTAGTTTCCAGATCTGATGGGAGAGTAAGTCCACCATTGTTTCATTTTTTCCATCAAATACGGGTGATTCAACCAGAAGGCCTCAAATCTAAAAGGCTTATTCTTCGAACTCATGGAAGTTTGAATATTGAGAGAGATAGGTCAGTGATCAGAGCCTGCTTGTGGGAGGATTCTCGCCTCCATTTCCTAGGAGGTGAGATAGGTTGCCTCATATATAAGGTAGATGTCTAAATGGGAGGCTATTTGATGGTATCCTCCTCTTCTGTTATTCCAGGTGAATAAGCCATTGCTAGTGGGAATGTCAATGAGATTGAGGTTTTTAGTGGTGGTGAGGAAAGCCCCAGAGTCCTTATCTAACTTCTGGATTCCTCCTTTATTTTCAGATAAGTTAGTTATCATATTGAAATCACCATCTATGATTTTGATAGGGTGCTGCAAAGGGTCAAGAAGATTTGATATGATTTGGAGCATTTTGATATCATATATCACCTTGTGGAGGGCATAAACATTAGTTATACTAATGGTGTAATTTGTGCCTATGATTCTTAGGATCACTGTTAAGGAATGGTGAGTGGCTAGAAAAGAAATAAGGTTGAGGTTGGAATTTAAAAAAAAAATCATTATGCCCCCTGTTGTGTCTATTTCCATATTGGCCAAGGAGTTGTAAGGCTTGAAGCACGAGTTGAGGAGGGGAGGGTGAGTCGAATCCAGTTTCATTTCTTGAATGAGAAAGATGTCGGGATGATTAGAAATCACTCTAATTTTTAAGATGTGTTTCTTCCCAGGACTGTTAAGGCCCCTAATATTGCAAGAGATGTAATTCATTGACATGGAGATGGGTAGAGAGCTAGAGCCTTTACCTTTCCCTCATTTATTAGCTTGGCTACCAGTTCATGAAGGAGCTGGTTGGATTTAGCCTTTGAGGTTGAGTCATTCTATTGGAATGTTCGCTAATATGCCTTTTGAAGTTGTACTTTCTTGTGATGGATAATGAGCTTTGAGTTTTAATTCTTCGTGGAGGAGATAAGCTCCTTCGATTTTTTCATAGTTGTTGTTCTGATATGGCATTTATTCATTTTTGTTTTCAATCCTTTGCAATTGTTGCAAGGTATACCCGCTACAAAGCTTCCTCTATTGTGTTTTCCTCTAATTTTTCTTCTATTTCTACTTGTTGCATTTATGTATCCTCTAACGCATGCTCCTTTCCTCTATTGGTATTACCTGTATCCCTTTCATCTTGTTTGTTGTCTACTAGGTGAATCTCTTCATCTCCTTCTTCATCTGCTATCATTTCATTAGGGTCCCTTTTCTCTTGGGTATTGTTCAGTACCTTGAACTGATTAGGGCTTTCTTCTTAGTATAGGTCCTTCTTGGGGATAGATTTTTTCCTATTATTCTTGTTCATGGAGACTACTTTGGGGAACCCTTCGCTGTATTTTTGTTTATTTTCTTGCTCTTGGGTTTGAGGGGTTTTATTCATGGGACGGTCTTGGAAAATATGCCCATGCTCATGAAACTTTCTCCACTGGAGGGGAATTTGTTCATAGTCTATACTTTGCAGCTAGACTTCATCCCTAGACATTAATTTGATTGCTTCTGGCAAGGCACCATATATATATATATATAAATATATAATATATATATATATAATATATATATATATATATGTATATATGTATGTATGTATGTATGTATGTATGTAGATATATATATATAGATATATATATTATAATATATATAATAAGATATAATATATATAACAATATAATATTAACATAATATATAATAAAATAGATATATATATTTATTATATATATATATAATATATCTACATACTACATACATACATATAATAAATACATATATATAATATATATACATATACTCATATAATAAGCAATAAAAATAAAATATCTACATACATTACAACATACATATAATAGATGTATGTAATGAATATATAGAATATAATATTATAATATAATATCCATACATACAATATAGTTATTGTATATAATATATTATATATATAATATATTATAATATATATATATATATATATACATATACATACATACATACATACATACATACATACATACATATATATATATGCAGATTCAACCTTAGGAAACATAATGACCTGTTATGGTGCCTTTAGACATTTTGATGTAATCCCCCAGTTGGTCTCCTATACCTTTTAAGACAGAAGGAACCCCTTGGTTAGTTGGTAACAAGTAGAGGTGTACCCAAACTAGAACCCTAGTAAAATCCTCTTTTTGTGGTGTGAATTTATCCCTCTATAATCTCATGTATAAACCCACTGAATTATAGAAATAGGGTCCTCCTTCAAAAACTTTGTCTCTATCTTCTAGAAGGTAGGAGATGACTATGAAAATCCTTTGGAGCCTAGCTGAAGTTTGATCTCCCTATTGGGCGTCCATTTCTCTAAATCCACCAGTTCAGGGCTCTTTCAATTGGCCTTATTCCCATGAACTTGCATATAATTGCATGTTTTTGCATTTATTCTCTATATTTAGCTACCCCGTGGTCCTGGATTTCTAGTTCTTGGATTTTATGGCTTTGGGATTACAGTTATTCTTGGTCTTTCCCCCTTGATCTTGTGGCTACTCCTGAGATTGTGAAGGATTGACATTAGCAAGGAAGGGCGACTCTGCGACCTTTCCCTTGTTTGCCCGAGTATCCTTTGTTGATCTTTCCACTGTGTCTTCATTCCTTTTTGGCAACTCATTTTATTGTGGATGAGTAGTTTCTTCTTTGTCAGAGATGGAGGTAAACTTTGTGAACAATGAATCTTGGTATGGCGGCCGACCATAGACCATATCCTTGACGGAGCGAGTGTCAGGATTCTATTGCAGAACCACAATGGCGGGTAGGGCTTCGAGGGCCAGAACAAGAGGCACCTATGGGAGGTCACAGAGCATGCACAAGCCATCATCCGTAGTAGTTTCCTATATTTTTATAATATCTATTATGATAAACAAAAAATATATTTTCAAACAAATTTAAATAAAAATTGATTATTAATAATACAATAACATTAAAATTATTAAAAAACAATATTTTAGTAATAATTAAAAAAAATAAAATTATAAAATTATTAATACAATATTAATCTTGTTTGAAAAAATATTATTCATAACACTATTAATCATGATAATTTTTAAAAATTAATAACATTTAATGTTTTTAACATAATAATGTTGGGTGATTTAATGAGCTATGAGTGACATGAACGAGGGTTGCTATCTACATTCAGATTGCTGTCACAAACTCTGGCAGAGGGCAATGCCTTGTTCACAGAGCTTCGGAGTCATGGGCTTGTCCTGACCCAATAGATGAGGTGAGAGGGTACCAATGGGACCCCTTCATACAAGCAAGTAATGATGGATAAAGGAAATGCCCCACTAGAAGGGGTCCATATCTCTAGATCTGAAAATGCAGGAAAAGATGAGCTAAGCAAGAAAAAAAAGGCTAGTGGGTAAACCAAGGAAACCCAAAGTCAAAAACGAACCAATGAAATCAAGATTCGGGAAGAGAAAGACAACGAGAACCCCAATCCCGTGCAAGTACCATAGGAAGCAGAAGGAAGAAACAAAAAAACTGTGGGAACTGAGGCCTTTCCCTAGTAGGCCATAGATCAAGAGGGATCTTCCACAACAACTAGAAAACAGGAGGACGTGGGGCGTTGCAAGACCAAAATGATAGAAAGTCTATGGTTTGTTATCATCGACCCTAAAATTCAAGCTTAGAGAGACCATATGTCAATACATGTGGTGATATGTAAGTTCATGGGATTCTGGCCTATGGAAAAAGCCCTCTTCTTTTGGATTAAGCAACAATGGAAGCCTAAAGGGGATGTCAGGTCACACCTGGGGGCCAAAGGATTCTTCATTGTAGTCTTTGAGAACCTGGAAGACAGGGATCACATTTTTGATGGAGGACCGTATTTTTATGCCTCAGTAGGCCTCTATATGAGACCCCGGAAACCCACGTTTGCACCAGAATAGGAAACATTCATGCATGTACCTGTTTGGATTCGCCTATTCTCTCCCCATTGATTACTAGAGACCTGTAGCGCTGGAACAAATAGGAAACAAACTGGGAAATTTTATCCAAGCTTCGGAGGCTACCCTGCAAAAAAGGTACACCTCTTGTGCAAGAATATGTGTTGAAATGGATGTTTCAGGTGTGCTACATGAAGGTCTATGGCTAGAATTTAGAGATGAAGTCTTCTTTCAAGACATAGATTATGAACAAATCCCTTTTCGATGCCAGAAGTTCCATGAACATGGACACTTGTTTAGGGAATGCCCAATGAATAAGCCAACCGAGAAGGCCAAAGAAAACATAGGCAAGGATCATGAGGGTTGTTCCCGTCCAAATGGGAGACAACAGGCCAATCGGAAACACCAACCCGAAACAAGCACCTCCATCAAAGGTACAATCAATGCCTTTGAAGTTCTTGGATCTAGATTAGTTTCAGCCAAAATCCCCCAAGCACCAGGCCTAATGTAGGAAATCCAGGATGCTCCTTCACAGGAAGCCCAAAATCCCAATCCAGATCCGATGAATGAGACCCTACAAGTTCATGAGTTGGCGAAAGACTTAGAAGAAGATATGAAACTTAGTGACATATTAGAGAGGGAGGGCATGGATCTCAACAACTTGGTAGAGCAATGGAAGCAAAAAGGAATGGAACATATCCCAGAGGAGGAAGTATCTAGAGTAAATTTTCTCTTCCTAGCAAGGCAAGATGCAAAACTAAAAGGGTAGAAAAGAGGCTTTGGCACCACAAAGGGTTTGGGCGTCAAGGCCCAAGGATTACGTCAAACAAATACCAATGCCAAACACAGGAAAAATAGAGGTTGAAAAACAAACAATGAAGCACTACAAGAGCTAGGTCAAATGCTCCTCAATTCAGGTAAGATGAAAGCCCTTGAGGCTTTCACGCTCTCCTCTTAAACCCTGTTAATTATGAGATTCTTTCCTAGAATGCTAGAGGGTTAAACAACCAAAGGAAACAAAGACTTCTGAGAAAGAAAGTCAAAAATGAAAATCCTTACATGATTCTTTTACAAGAAACCAAGTGTTCCAGCCAGAAAATGAGAGGGATAAGCAGAAATTTAGGAAAAAAAATGGAATACATGGAAGTGGAAGGGAATGGAGTGGAGGGAGGCTTGGTCACTCTCTAGAATCCCCACTCCCTCCATCTACTAAATGCAGAGGCTTCCAGATCATACATGTCCCTGGAAATGCAAATCATAGGGGAATACAATACATACCTGTGTACTAATATCAACACCACCCAAAGACTAGAGGATAAACTGATGATGTTAGATTGCCTCTCCAAGATGCAACACAAACATCCCACAACTAAAGCTACCTATGGAGGAAATTTCAACATGATTACCTCACTAACAAAAAATAAAGGAGGGGTAAGAACGCTAAATTGAGATGCAGAGGCATTCAACAGCTTCATCAGAACAACAAATCTTGTTGATATCCTCCCCAAAAATAGATTATATACCTAGAATAACAAAAGAGGAGGAGAAAGTTAGATTTCCTCTAGACTTGACCATTTTCTTATAGCATAAGCCATCCTCCTTGAGGGGGTCACTGTGGAATTGGACATTATTGCTTATGGAGGCCATAGTCATTGGCCCATCACCTTAGATGTAGCCATCCTCGACACTCAGAAAAACAAATCTTTCAGGTTTGAGAAATTTTGGTTGAGCCACCCGGAATTCACTTCTAAAATTAAACACTGGTGGCATGCGTTGCTGGACACCAGAGGCACCAAAATTTACCAGTTCCAAGCTAGATTAAGGCACCTCAAAGCTTGACTTAGGTCCTGGAACCAAGAGGTCTTCGGGAATATCTTCAAAGACAAACAGGCCCTAGAGGAAGAGATGGCACAGATCCACACGGAATGGCTCAAAGGGGACATCACCCAGGATTCCATTAGTAGAGAGCAAGCCTCATGTAGAAATGGAATGAAATATGCTAGTAGGAGGAAATACTATGGAGACAAAAGTCTCACATACAATGGCTCAAAGAAGGGGAAAAAACACCAAGTTCTTCCATCATTCGGCTATAGATTACAGGTGCACCAAAAAAATCACCCGGTTGAAGGATGAACAAGGCACTCCCCACCACTCTCATCAGGATATTTCCTCCATCCTCACTGATAACTTCAGCCATATAGCAATGGAACCAAACACTAATTGGGAAGAGGCTATTAGGGAAGTCATGTTCTCCATCCCAAGGCTAATAACTGAAGATCAGAACAAATCCTTAGACCGCCCTGTCACCATGGAGGAGGTGGAAGAAGCAATGAAAGAGATGCCTAATGGAAAGGCACCAGGACCAGATGGCTTCACCATTGATTTTTATAAAGCTTGTTGGGAAATTGTGTGACTGGAAGTGTGGGAGGTGGTAGAAGACTCTTTAAAATATTCCTCCATACTCAAATCCCTTAATTCCACCTTCATCGCCCTTATTCCCAAAGAGGAAGCAGCATGTACCCATTCAAAATTTTTGTCAATTGCTTTGTGCAATGTTCTTTATAAGATCATCTCCAAAGTAATGGCCAACAAACTAAAGCCAATTCTTCCTTTGATAATATTAGAGGAGCAATCTAGCTAGGTGGAAGGCAAATAGATCATGGATTATGTCCTGCTAACATAGGAAATGGTTCACACTCTTCAACCCCAGAAAAAAGAAGGCATGATCATTCAATTAGATCTCTCGAAAGCCTATCATAAGGTTAGTTGGAGGTATCTCGAAGCCATTCTGGAAGCCTTCAGATTTCTACAACGTTGGATCAACTGGATTCTAGCCTTAGTGAAACCCCCCAGATTTTCTATAATGGTCAATGGAGCTCCCACCTTCCCCTTTGCCTCCTCTAGAGGCATTCACCAAGGGGATCCCATTTCCCCTTTTCTTTTTGTCATATTGATGGAAGGGCTGAGTCGCATCATTAAAAATGCAAAGGAGAGGAACTATATCCAGGGCCTCCAACCCCTGCCACCTTGCCTAGCCACTACTCATCAACAATTTGTGGACAATACCTTGCTCCATGGAATTCCTATGATACGGGAGGCCCAAGGTTTCAAAGCTATCCTTCATCTCTTCAGTTAAGCAATAGGTATGGACCTTAATTTGGACAAATCCTCCATTTTCTTTTTCAATACTCACTTAGTGATCCAGAAAAATCTTACTGCTATCCTTGGGTTTAAAAGGCAAAGCCTTCCCTCTAAGTATCTAGGAATCCCTCTCACTGATAAACCTTGGCAAAAGCTGCACTAGGAGAAACTACTTTCCAACCTCGAAGAATGGAGTAATCAATGGACTAATAGGGTCCTTAACTTCGCTGGTCAACTTGTCCTAACTAAGGCTGTCCTACAAGCTATTCCTTAGTATATGCTCTCCATCCTTCTAGCTCCCAAAGGTGTTCTCCAAAAAATTAGAAACATTCAAAGAGCCTTCCTATGGTATGGAAAATATGACAAATATAAATGGGCTCTAGTAGCTTGGGAAAAACTCTATAAACCCAAGATCTTGGGTGGTTTGGGGCTTCAAGACCCGGACACAATAAACAAAGCCTGTGGGGCCAAACTCTGGTGGAGATGGGTCAAAGAAACACAGACACCCTAGGCCAAGCTATGGAAAGCCAGGTATGCTAAAACCTAGCGCCCTCAGGATCTCATTAGATTGACCAATCCTCCAGCCAGATCCCCTATTTGGAACTTGGCAAAGGCCAATCGGAACATCATACAACATCACTGCTTCTGGGAAATCCACAATGGTAACACAACTCTCTTTTGGGAAGATGCTTGGAAACAACTTCCCAAGCTTGAAAGTCCTAATTATCTCCGCCTGCAGCACAGGTACCAAGAACAAGGAAAACTCAGGGCGAACCAATACTAGACAGACAATATCGTGGACCAATAATGGAGACATTGGGACCCTAATTCTACCCCACAGGTAGAGGGAATGAGCAACCTTCTCTTATCCTTGCACTCTTGTCTAGATAAGAGGAAGATCCATTCCTCTCAGGATGAAGATCAACTGTGGTGGGGCAAACTTGATGGAGGCACCTTCAACCTAAAGGAAGTCAAACTTTATTTAGAACATAGGGATCGGGTAGATAAAGTGGATTGGTGCAATAATTTATGGGACACCACCATCTCGCTAAAGATAAAGACTTTCTTATGGCTCCTAATGCATCGTAAGATCCTCACTTGGGAGAACCTGTGCAAAAAAGGCTTCATTGGTCCATGCCAATGTCCCCTCTATGAAAAGGAAGAGGAGTCAATGAATCATCTCCTCAACAATTGCAAATGGAACAATAAACTATGGGTATGGATGGAAGACATCTTCAAACAAACAGACAGGAATAGAGAGTCTGTACAAGATATCATAGCCAACTGGCGAACCAAATATTCTAGCTACGACATTGTAAACATACTATGGAAATTAAGCCCTGGTTTTATAGTCTGGTCCACATGGAAAGAAAGAAACAGGAGAATTTTTTAGAAGGATTCCAGGCAGCTAGATACCATTAAGACAAACATCATGCAAAATATGCATGAAACTGCCCTTACCAGGAGTAAAGTAGAATAGGCAGACAAGCCTTCCGCAAATGACAGGCGAATTTTACAGATTTTTGGCATGAGTACTGCAACTGACCTCAATTCTCTAGCGCAGAGACCTCAACCTACTCCTTCTCTGCTTTCCTGGCAACCTCTTGTACCAGAGTTTCACAAATTAAATTTTGATGGAGCCTCTCGGGGCAACCCTGACCCTGTAGGCCTTAGAGGTGTAATACGCAACGACAAAGGGGAAATTCTTCACGTCTACAACAATTCTTTGGGGGAAGCCACTAACAATGAGGCAAAATTTGCAACTCTGGAGAAGGGTTTGCAAATCCTAATCTGCTTGGGGAGTCGGGCAACAATAGTGGAAGGAGACTCGCTCTTAGCCATTAATGCTACGAGGAAAATGCAAAATGGTTCACGTTCTAAGAAGGTAAAAAAGCATTGGCGCCTAGCCATGGTCACCAAGCTCATCACCAAACATTTCTTTGCTCTCAATGGAGTTGTTATACAGGAAATTAGGTGCAGTGTGAATGCAATGGTAGATACCCTAGCCAACCACATGGTTGACCACCAGAATGATGACGTTGACACCTGTTGGCAGGGTGTCACATGTGCAAATCTTCGTGACAAATTCCTACAAATCTCAAGGCAAGACCTCACATGCATGTCAAGAGAGAAGGACAGCTTACAAGGTATCGTTCATCAATGAATTATGTGGTTTGCTATAAATGTTTATTCCCTAATCCTTATTGCCTGGAGGTGGCACCACTGGTGGGTGTCCTATGGCTTGCATCGGAAAAGGTGGAATATCTACCATAGGGATAGAGGTCAGCATACCTATCATGGATCAAGGAACATGTGGCCTCACTTCTTCAGTGACAAGCATGGCAATATGAATGTACTCAACTGTAATAATAACAAGGTCGTCAATCACCTACTGGGGATTCAGACTATCAGAAACATGGAAAAGATAGAGGTTTCAGTTAAGATCGTGGCCCCTTGCAGCGTGTTCTTCACTATTAATATACAGACAACAGGGATAAATTTCACTTACCTACGTTATTTCTTAGAACTCAGCCTTGTGTTTACTGTTTTGTGTACAGGAGTTTGATTTTCAATTGTCGACACCTGCAATAGTGTTATGGCCGAGAGCAACATCCGTAGCTCCAGAGCTACTAGAGATCTAAAAAGAGCCTGGGAGAATTACAAGGCTTCTGTCTCCAAGAAAGGTAAACAATTTATGGAAGAACTCCAAGTTTAGGTGAACAAAGCCTATGAAGGGAAGGACATTAACACTATCAGTGAGGAGTTCAATTAGCTCTCGGACCTGAGCACCCCAGTAACTAGAGCAACCCAATTCCTGAGAATGCAAAGTGAGGCTTGGTGAATGAAAACAATTCTTACTAAAGCCCTGGGCATGCAAGGAGTAGCTCTCAATGATGCCTACCAATTGAACTCTCTCGCCTCTACCAAGAATTCAACGAGGCTAGACAAGCTGGAAGTAACCATAAACTCCCTCATGGAGGAACTGAAAATGCTAGCTTAGAGCCTGGGAAGTTTCATTCGGCTCTTCAAGCTGTCTATTTGCCAAGGGCTTAATGTCTCTATTGATATCCCTGAGAATGACTCCAAGGCAACCATCATCAGACACCACAGGTCCCGTAGTGCCCCCAAGGGAGACGAAGGCGCTGGTCCAAGTGCTGTTGGTTCGTCAAGAATCGCAAAAATCGACCAATAGGATTTCGAGGGGGCAATCTTCTATTGTGGGTTCTTGTTTGTCCTTTGGTTTTGGTTTTTTCCCGTGTCTATTGAACGTAAGTTGCGGCAGGTCTTTAAGCAGGCTTCTTTGCTTGTAGTTGATTTAGTTCTATTTGATAGCCCTGTGTGGTTGGCCGTTATCTATTTCGACCCATGTTTGACTAAGCTTCAATTATGGTAGTCTTTATGCAGAACATTTCCTGTCTTATATGGCCTACGTAAGAGGTCTTTTGCTCTAACAGGCCTACATTTTCTCTGTTCTCTCTGAAAATGACAGACCCCTTTTGTAACTATATGTAATATTTTTTTGTGATCTAATATATCAATTGATTTACACAAAAAAAACATAATAATATCAAATTTATTAATAACATTTAAATTGTAAAATTAAATATTAGTATATTGGATAATTAAAAAAATTATTAATAATATTTTAATATTAATAAATATTAAAAATTAGAAAAAAATAGTTCTCCCCTGTGGAAAGAGAACATTAAAAATGGAGATTGACTCATTTCACTATGTTGACAATCAATAATTCTCAACTTCAAAAACATAATTCCTAATAATTATTCATTAATATTAAGAATCTAACATGTAACATCAAAATGGTAAATAAATATATTCAACGTCGTAATGCGACAAACATTGTCACAATGTTACATTACATTGCAATTTCAGTTTTACACACTATGACAATGTTTTTCGCATATGACAATGTTATCCTCCTATTGGAATTGTTGACTATGTTTGATAGTTAACACTCTTCAACAATTTACTATTTTTATTGTTAATTAATATTATTTGTGAAACATAGTCATCCATATTAGTCAAAAAAAATCAAATAAAGTCACACCACTATAGTCATTGTTTAAATTATTGACGAAGATCGAACTTTGTTAATGTGATAATTATTGTCACAATGTTAGATTACATTGCAATTTATCCAACATTGCATTTCAAAAAATACAAAAATAATGTTTGATATTAGGCTTTATAATATTTGGTATAATATTAGGGTTTGATATTGAGTTTATGATATTGGATTTATAATATTTAGTTTATATTCGATTTTATCATGTTTGGTTTATAGCACTGGGGTTTATAGAATTTGGGTTATAATGCTTGGTCAACTTGAATCAAACATAATTTCCTAAAGATATTATTGATTAATATTATTGGAAGATTTTAGGCGCGAATGTTCGCCCTTAGGCGAAATTAAGGGGTTTTAAATTTTTAGTGGGCGAATATTTTGTATCATAGTACATTTTTACAAATCGCCTCAAATAGCCCACCTTATTTTAAGGGAGAGGGTAAAAAAGGTAGATTTAGCCCTTGAAATTACGAGTTACAACCTTCCATTCACCGTAATCTTCAAGAATAGGCTTTATTTAAGTGAATACTATGGGCCAAATACCATATTTATAAAAGAGGTATGGTAAATTAATAAAAATATAAATAAACGAGAGGTATGGTAAATAAATAATTTTTTTTTTATATTTACTCCATAAGTCACCTTATATACATGCAAGGGTGTAAACAAATAAAATATAAATAAAGTGGATGTATGATAAATAAATAAAACCTCTTTTTATACTTACTCAAAAGGTATGGTAAATAAATAAAAATATAAATAAACTAGAACGCTATGGGTAAATAAATAAAACCTCTTTTTATATTTAGTCCATAACCCTCTTTCTATTTATGAAGGTTCAAAAAAGAGGTTTTATTTAAGTGAATTACCTATGGGCCAAATACCATATTTGTAAAAGAGGTATGGTAAATTAATAAAATATAAATAAACAAGAGGTATCGTAAACAAATAAAACATTTCTTTATATTTACTCCATAGGTCACCTTATATTTATGAACACTAAAAAAATGTGTTATATTTAGGTGAAACCTATGGACAAAATACTATGGGCCAAATACCATGGGCTAGATTATTATTAATACCATGCAAAATAACATTATTAATCCTAATATTAGTATTAATAAAAATAAAAATGGCACATGGTATTGACCCATGGTATTCACATGGAATGTAGCCTATTTAAATGGGGGAATTAAACCAGCATAGATCCATCTTCACTATGGATCTACCAAGCTCCAAGAGGTATCAAATATCGTGATATGCAAACTAGCATAGAGTGAAAAATATTTGATCCCTCTCAGCGCTTGGTGGATCAAGAGTAAAAATAGATGTTGTAATTTAATGTATGTTAAACATTTTAACTTGGTTGAAATAAAAAATAAATTAAAAATCAACAACTATTAATTTTATTAATTTTTATAAATTACTAATAGTAATTTTTAAGCTCGAGGTTTATGATAACCCATGGTATTGACCCATGGTATTCATGTGAGCATAGACTATTTAAAGGGGAAATTCTATCTTAGATCCATCTTAATTTTGGGTCTACCAAGTGCTCAGAGGGATAAATAGATTTCATCCCCCTAAGAGTGGTAGATGTGGAGTTAAATGGATATAGGTTGGTTTTTATGATAATGAAGATATTAAATAGACTTAGGAAATTATATTGTAAAAACATCTTAAGGTGAATGGTTAAAGCATAGACATTGGACAAGTATATATGTATACTTCTATTTTAAACTGAAACAAATCCGGGGCTAAAAGGAATGGATTGATTGCACTAGTCATCCTTCTATAACTTTCCAACATATGCTGGAGTAAACAGATTGTAATTTGGTTAATTTTTCTAATTGCAAACGGGAACATACTTGTGTATTGGCAGGGTGGTTACGAGGTCCCTAGAAGTGGAGTAAACAGATTGTAATTTGGGTAATTTTTCTAATTGCAAACAGGAACATACTTGTGTATGGCAGGGTGGTTATGAGGTCCCTAGAAGTGATGAATTTGATTTTTTCTTGGTTTTATATATAGTATTAGGTTTTTTCTCATGCTTTCTGTGAATGGCACAGGTGAATTTTATCTT
>APFE030397791.1:0-15180 GCA_000404065.3 Pinus taeda | reverse complement strand
AGGAGACGAGCAGAGGCCAGAGATTTGGCTTCGAAATATTCCATAAAAAGTTCGCAACAATCGGGGAGAGGGGGGAACCCATGGCCACCCCAAAGGTTTGTTCGAAGAACTCCCCCCTCGAAGCAGAAGAAGGTGGAAGTGAGACATATCTCAACCAGATGAGCGGTATCGGGATCAGTTAGGCGATAGATCACTTCCAAGGCCTCCTTTATCGGGATGAAAGTATACAAGGAGACCACATCAAAGCTGACTAGAATGTCCTCCAGGTTAAGCCTAATATCCTTAAGCTCCATGATGAAGGATGCAGATTCCTTCACGAAGGACTCAGTGTGGCCAACCAGGGGCTTAAGTTTAAGGGCAAGATATTTGGCTAGAAGGTAGGTTGGACCACCAATGGTGTTAATGATAGGCCTCAGAGGGGCCCCTTCCTTGTGAATCTTAGGCAACCCATAGATCCTAGGAGCGACGGGACAACTTTCAATGAGCTTGTGGCACAGGGAACCCACCGACTTACTATACTTGATGGTGAGAGCCACTGTCCTGGAGATCTTCTTCAGAGGGTTCTTGGGCAGTTTTTTATAACTGCCACTATTGTGAAGATGATCTAACATCTTCTTACGTTAATCATCTTTGTTAAGGAATCCTTGGCACTTGGGTTGGGCCCAACCCCAAGAGCTACAGGCTCCTAAGCAGAACTCAAAACTAATGCCAAATAAAGCTACTTTCCATTACTCAAAAATAACCATGTCACAAGAAAGTTATACAACAACAGCTACAAAATGAGCTGAGAAAATAACAACACTCTAGTGAAAAAAACAACAGTCCAAAAAGTAACCTACAAAGGTTGGAAGCCTTCCTATTTATGCACTACGAGGGTCTCCAACGACCCTCCTTAACTCAAGGGGCTCGGCTGCTCAAACTGCCAATGATCAGCCACTTTACACAAGACTGCTCGGCTTCCCTTGGGAATCCTTTTCAGTGGCCTGTTAAACTCCGAGCTGAGGGTGGAGATTTCGAGGAAGGGGCCATTTAATGCAAGGGACACCCTTCCTACGAATCCTCACCCTTGTTCCTTCATGCTTGGCTATCATTTGGATCATAATTGCTTGGCCTTGGTCCCAAAATTTGCCCAAAAATCTACATTGACAACATGTTAGCCTTCTTGGTCAAGTGACTATCCTCATTTGTTAAACTAACATAAATATACTCAAAAAACATGCATAAACTATGAGAAATGGTGGATTGACGAAGAACAACAAGGAAAAATTAGCCCAATAAGTTACCCAATTCCGGGGTTCATCACACGGGAACCTATGGATCAGCTTGTCGGGGATGGGTATCAACTCCTCCAGCCACAAACACCCATCGTGCACCAATCATAGCATCTTCTTGATGACCAATACTATAATGGGTGTGAGATTGTAGTGGGACACCCATAGCAGGTTGAGCAGATATGCCTTGTCTACCTCCCTTAGCCCCTTTCGCAGTTCGAATGTAGCCATATTGGTGGTTGTCTCGACAACGTGGTGCATTAGACGCTCTCTCGCCAAGAGAAAAAACTTCCTAGTGTCAGCTAAGTCCCAATCTTCGAGTTTCAACAGCGGAACCCACCCCAAGCATGGTCCTTCAAAGATAATCTCATCTAGCAGCAGAGGTATGTGGAGGGCAACCTTGCTTTCGTCGATGTCCTTGGGTACCTTGGTCTTGCCTTTACGTGGAGGGATGTATTTGAGAAACTTAGTGATAGTGTCAGAACCCTCGACTTCAATGTCCTCCAGTTCCACCCCCAAATCCTCATCATCCATCGGGGTATCCTCAATCTCTCAACCTCAAACTCCAAGTTAATGGTTTTTCCTTTTTCCTGTGTAGTTGGCTTGTCCTTTTGTGGGTTTCTTCTAGGAGACGTACGCACCAGTACCGCAGCGTGCATTCCCTTCTTATCATTCGCACTCTCCTTTGGTTGGGGTAGGCTTCAGTCTAGGTGTCTGTGGTGACTTGGAGACTTCAGTTGGTACCTCTGCAACCTCTAGAGTAGCTCCCTCTACCTCCATAACAACCTTTGGCACAACCCCTTTGGATGTCACTGCTTCAACATCCATAGCTTTAGATCCGGGGATAAAATCACAGATGAAATTGCGGTTGAACTCTAGAAATCGAGCAAACACTCTGTAGTCAAGCAATTCTTTGGATAATGCACGGATCATGTACATCTGAGAGCTCACCAACTCAATGTTCAAAATGCCAAGTGTTTTTCGTTGCGCCTCCACCTGTAATTTATAGGCCATTTTGAATTCAAATCTGATTGTTACCCCCACATTCGGTTCATTAATGCCAAATTAGCGACAGATTTCTAAGGATATTACACATAAATTTTGTCTTAAATGGCAGTCGCCTACTCCATTTGGCTGCATTCTTATCATCAAATCATGAAAAATGACTTTAATAGTCAGTTTCCAGCTAACCTGCACGATTTCTCCTAGGGTAGCACAACTCACTCCGTGTTGTTGCGAACCTTATGAAATCTCCTTGTTTCGCACAATCCTCTAATCAGACAGTTCCCCAACTTGGCCAGTGTAGTTTATAGTCCAGAGCCTCGTTTTAGCTACCTCAAATGGTAAGACTATGCTACCTTCATATAGTCACCTGGTCAAATCACCGTTGTATGGCTTCAATCGGTTGCCATTTAGCTTGCCTGGGAAGGGATCTTCGTTCAATTTAACTAGCTGAATTGCTCCACCACCAATAATATCCTTAATGACATAGGACCCTAGTGAGTGCATTTTGAATTTCCCAGGAAGTTTATCAAACTTGCTGTCATATAACAAAACCAGATCATTTACCTTAAAGGTGCGCAGTTTAATGTGTCGATCAAGCCATGCTTTTTGCGCTGCTTTTGGACTAGTTTGTGAAATCTAGCTAGAAATCTTTCTTCCTCAATCTCAACAAGCTGCACGAGACTCTCTTCCAAGGCTCTACGATCCATCATACTTGTGAGTGTCACTATGCATCGACTAGGCACAATGTATTTCATGGGCATCACTGCTTCGACACCATATACAAGCCTAAAGCGTGTCTGTCCAATCAACTTTTTGCATGTCCTTCGATAGGACCATAATATTGCGTGTATGTGGAGGTCTCAATCACTTCGTTAAGTCTTGGAAACCTTGGTCACTATTCTCCAATACTTTATTGAATTCTTCCACTGTCCCATTAGCATGTGGGTGATAAGGCATGCTTTTCTGGTGATATACCAGAAATTCCTCCATCAGCATGCTGATCATTTCTTTCATAAAGTGCATACCTTGATCACTCATCAAAACCTTTGGACACCCAAATCGCATCAGTACATAATCAATGAGAAACTTCACAGTGGTCGTGCCTATGTAGTCCTTCACAAACTGTGCCTCTGTCCATCAAGTCAAAATACTCACTCGCGGTGATAATGTACCATGCTCCCGTCTTCTTTCCTTGGGGCTAAATAGGTTCCACAAAATCTATTTCACATTTCTCGAAAGGTTGTAACGTCATCTATGGATTCAGAGGTAGCTCATCTCTCTGCGATGGCCTGCCAGTCCTTTGACACAGGTCATACACCTTGCAGTAAGATTTTCAATCCTGATGGAGGGTTGGCCAACACAATATTGCACGTAGAATATTCTGTGCGGCCACCCTTCCTACGTTATGCCCTCCCATATCACCCCCATGAGAATCCATGAGAATGTTGCTCCTTTCAAACTCAAGTACATATTGTCGTAATACTTCATCAGACCCCATTTTTTATAGATGTCTGGCAATGACAGAAATTTCTGCCATGTGCACTACTAACACCTTTTTTTTTGGACAATGTAGCCTTTGAGGTTAGTTCCTATCATTAGAAAGTGTATGATGTCTTCTAAGTGACCATCTGTGATGTGCACAGAAAAACGTTTTGTGTCAAGCAATCCCTCCTCCAAATTAATGGGCTCTTCCCCTGTTTTGATGCGTGACAGATGGTCTAGTCCCACGTTCAGCCGTCCAGGCTTGACAATAATTTCAAAATCATACTCCTGGAATAATAAAAACCACCTGTAGATTCTCCACCTGAACATAGGCTTATTGACCAGGTATTTCAACAAAGAATTATCCGTATACATCTTAAAATGTTCACCTAGAAAATAGTGACTAAACTTCTGCATTGTGTATAACATGGCTAATCCTTCATGCTCAGTGGTGGAATAGCTCCTCTCAACCTCGGATAACCTCTTGCTTGTGAACGCTATAGGATGGTCCAATTATCCTCCAGTGGCCTATGTTAGTATTGCTCCTAGTGCTATACATGACGCATCTGCATGTACATGAAATTCCTTCTTCTAATCTAGGAAGACCAAAAGTCAATGCAGTGACCATTTTTCCCTTCATCACATCCAAGCTTTTTTTACAGTCCTCATTCCAATAGAGCGTGACATCCTTTTTCAAAAAATTCTCCATAGGCATGGTGATCTGGGCATAACCCTTCATAAACATCCTCTATTACCCAATATGTCCTAAGGTTACATGCAGTTGTTTCATACTCCTTGGCACCTCCAAGTTAACTATCACTCTGATCTTCGCAGGATCTACCATCAGTGCCTGTCTACAAACCACATGACCCAGCAATGTCCCAAAAGGAACAAAAAACATACATGTCTTTAGATTGAGCACAATCTAGTACCTTCGACAAGTATCTAACATTAAGCACAAACTGGCCACATGGTGTTTCACCAACCTGAACACAGTCTTGTCATCAAAGTACACCTCTAGAAACTTATGAATGAAGTCTTTGAACGCAACAATGACTATCCACGAAAAATTGCAGGCGTATTCTTTAATCTGAAATGCATTACAGTGTACTGAAAACATCCCCTTTCAGCCACAAAGGTCATCTTGCTTCTATATATCGTGTTGGGTTTTAACGTGATCTTCGTAATGTCAAGGTCCCCTATTATCCCCTTTAACTCCATAAACTTGGTAAGGAACAAATCTTGGTATTCGTGGAGCAATTCAGTGACCTTATCTAGCGTCGTGCCATCCAAGTAATCTCCAATCTTTGCGAATTTAGGCTTTACGTCTGTACCAATATTTACCTCTTTTGTTTTCTATGGCACGGTTATATCACGATTCTCAATCTGTGGTCCCTCGATCTCGGTCCCTGAGTAGTCAAATCAAGTTGAATCTAATCCAAAGTATCCTGCAATATCCTAAAGATTGTTGCATTAACTTCTTGTAGTTCTTCTTCAATATAGTCAAACGCATCTTCGAAGTTGAACGTCATTATGAACCCTTCGCATAGAATATCCCATTAGCCTGTACCATGGTAGACCTTTGTCTCCATTTACCAGTTCATCAGGATGACGTCCAAGGTGTGACAAAACAAGTGCACCCATTCAACTTGGGGCTTCGCTCCATAGGCCTTAACCCATTTGGCCAAGTGTGCATGTGGATCATCCTTCCTGTCATACTTGTCTGTCACTTGTACCTTCAGCTTCCCAAAGCATGTTCTCATAATCCTCCTACACTTGCGCCAATCGTCAAAACTACCCTTGTGCATACCCCACCATCTCGCAGGTGTAGCGTGTAGTGCCCAGTCCAAATCCTGGAGGCACTACTTCTCTTGTACTTCCCTTTGAAACACATTAAAAAACAAATCACATCAATCAAGCCACCATAAGTGGGTAGATTTCTTACCTATAACAACACACAGTGCAGCAACTGGGTCATCATGTTACAACTCATTGTGGTGACTTCATGTAGCTAATTCTACCAACACTCTAATTCTTCGTCCGAGTATGAGTTAGAGGAAATCTGGTGACCCCATGTAATTCGTCCATTCGCTGTTGGATTGATCGAATCTTGGTCTCACGCTGTTATTTGATATATGCAGTCCAAATTCTCATCGCTTTCGTAAATAGCAGACTAGTTCAGTATAGTGTGATCCTTCAGCAGGACCTTTCGCTCCTTTAGGTTTATTACCCGATTCATGTCGGTAGTCGAATCAATGCCAAGGAACAAAGGGTAGGGGTTGTTGTCATCCATAATTTCTATTACTTGAAAGTCAGCCAATGCACTCACACCTTCAACATCTACAGTTACTCCTTGCATCCATCCCATGGGGATGATCTTCTGCTTATTTGCCATCCTTAACTGAATCAAAGACCACTGCAGAGTAGGTCTCCCTAGCAGCTCCCAAGTCTACTTCGGAAAAATATTCGCGTCTGACCCTAGATTTAGAATAACTTGATCCATTTCATATTCTCCTATCTGTGTGGTCAGTCTCATCTCACATCCTATCCCTGCATTATGCTTACCAATCTTCCATACCACGTGCAGTTCACCCAGAGTGTTTCCAGTGCATTTGTTTATAATTTCTTGTAACTGCTTCACAACATTGCTATTACGCAGCAGCTTCATCCAGGTCTCTAGAACGGCTGTAAGCATAGATGGATCCATTTCCTGAATAGGCTTATCCCACCTCCCTGAGGTAGCAGCCTCAGTGAAGCTCTTCTTTTCTTCCATGAACGTTCTGCATGTATGCTCCAAATCAAATTCAGCCTCGTTTGTCGAAGCTTCATGAACCCACGAGCTGTCTTCAAGCTGCTTCCCCTTATTGCCACCCTTCACAATTCCACTTTTGAGCACTATATTCACATTCGGATCCTCTTCGCGAGGCTTAGCCCTCATCATCTGTAGGTTCTTAGTTAGTTGTGGTGGTCGCACCCATTTGTCATGTATCCTCACTATCAGTGTAGTAAATTCCTCCATCTCATGATCAAACTAAGTACTATATTTGCATGATGGACGTGTATCCTCGCTATTAGTGTAGGGCATTCCTCCATCTCATGATCAAACTAATTACTATATTTGCACGATGGATGCGTTGGGTTAGTGCATTCATAGGCATAATGTCCTCGTCCTCCACAACTCTAACAGATCAACTATCCTCGACCTATGCGAGGTCCTCCTCCACCTTAGCCCCATCCACTCCCCTAAAAGACTATTCACGCCATCCTATCACTCTCGTCAGGAGGCTGCATTTCTTCCTAAACTCTATAGGCAGATGTTCTATCCATTGTCAATTCAAAACTTTGGTAGTTGTGCTCATCATACCCTACCGACCTGCAGAACTTGCAGAACAGTTGTTGTGGTGTTTGTGCAAAGTTTTGTAGCAAATGACACTTATCACTCCTATGTTCCCCCCTACCTAACATATAGCACACCGCAATGGAGGCCCCGTCCTAGGTCCTGCTTGGTCTTTTGCCCTCAAGGGCATTGGTCCTCCTCCTATGATATAGTTCACAAAGACCAGGCAATGATGTTTCTCATGCCCCTAACCTTTATATTTTAGGCACCATATCTATTTGTGTGCCTATGGTCAAAATGTTACGTCCCGCCTCAAACTTTGTATTTCGAGGCAAGGATTTTACAACTACGCATGGATCTGATGAACCCCTAGCTTTAGATCATGCATCAATGTTTCATGTAGTATAATTACAATCTCCAAGACCTCTCCCTGAGTCGTAATCTTCTGTTGTGACACTGCAACCCCTAGATGAGGTAGGAGTGAAGCCACGAACAATTCGCGATGTTGTCCATAAGTGAAGTTCATATCAGCTTCACATATTTTACACTTCAATCTCTGATCCAATTCCGAGGGTGTCTCACTTGGTTTCACCATGATTTCATTGAACCCCAAAATCGTCTGCTCCTCATATTTAGGCCTATTGAACTCTTTATTGGGTGTGACCTACATCTCTTCCAACCGAATGTTTGGGTGATCATTAGAGTACTTGATGTACCAAGTTAGCGTGTGATACTGTAAAGAAATAACCAACATTTCCTTCTTCATGTGATCATCTGTAACACTATGACCTTCCCATACCGCTTTTACAACGAACCAGAACTGGTTCGGGTTGTCATTTCCCAAGCCCTTAAACAAAGTCAGCTTCACTGAATTCATCATGTTGAAGTGGGGAGGAGGTGTTGGTGGCATGGGTGAAGCCACAGGTGGAGATGGTGGTGAAGGTGGAGGTGGTGTGGGTGGACGTGGTAGTCCCCAAAACCCTTGTTTTATCAACTAAACTAGAATTCACGGAGAAGCCGACGCTACTCCCTCTTCATCACACAAAGGAGGTGAAATCGGTGGGTTGTATTTAGGACCCTTTCTTCCTTCGTTCCTATAATTCTTTCCACTTCACGTACTTCCAAACATCAAGGTAGCTGCATAACCCTTTTTTCACACAATAACATCTTAATCCAAGTTTTTAAAGACTTTAAGTACTTACCTCGTAGACCTTTGAAGAAGCGCTTCTCTGCCTAATTGTAACTAACTAAGGTATCAACCATGAATTTTTTCACAAACCCCCCTATGATATGATCAAGCCAATGATCAGTAGCGTAGACAAACCTATCTTCAAAGGCTTCTAGTCTCTTTACTAACTCTGGGGTCCAAACAATAGGACCATCGGGCCTCCACCTTCCTTGGTTATCTACTAGCTTCACGATCCATTTTTATAACTCAAATAGAAAGGAACATAAAAATATTTTGTGGATTTTTGTATACAGGTACTTGTCTAACCACTATTCCTTTGCTAGTCGTGGATTTATTTTCTCTTGTGGTGTGAATTCGTGGGTCTTCTTGTCCAACGAGTCTTTGACATTTTTTTTAGTTGGATTCGAGGGATGCGACATCAGACAACTCTCACGTGGATTTGGATCCCAACAATAGAAGCATTTATTGGCTTTGTGGGCCCTGACCAGGGTTCAGCATGAGTAATCCAAACAAATCCCTATAATAATGGCCCTTTCGGCATCAGCCCGCAAACCGCTGACTAAAGTCTCACCCGAAGTAGTATGGGGGAATGTTGGAACCAAGTTTCCACACCATGGGATGGTCGTGATGTCATCTTATACCCTCTGCCCCTACTTTCATGTAGGTCATGAAGTCTTAGGGATCTATCAGTCTAACGTTTATTCTATGCTTTAGTACCTTATTGAAGGTGTACAATTTGCCTTCGCACAACCCTAACCCGTGGTTCATGTACTTTCGTGTAGCTATGACAATGTAATGTATAGGTTCCTAAGTTATATCAAGTGTTTTACTTATCTTATTGGTGGATCACAGTTAGTGTTGCGTAAACTGATATATTTACTTGCGTTCAATTAATAGATATAATAACACATATTCACACATCAAATAAACATTGTAAATTAAACCCAAAACACAATTTAATCAAATTCATTAAGAGAGACTAAATACACAATGATTGCAGTATACTTCTCTTTATTGATATTGTCCAATTTAATACAGACTCTATTCGCTCTGAGCACATAGCTACAGGGGTCCATGCACTGAGCTATGGACATCCACCCTTGGCCTCTGCGCACTCAACTACAGAGCCTCTACCTATGCTAAGACCCAAAAACACTTAGACTTCTCTGCCAAAACTCCAATGCTTAACTATTTCTCCTCTATAACTGCCTAGAGCTTACTTACTAAGATCTTTTTTATACAATCCCATGGTCCACGGACCATGGGTAGATATTTACAACCGACTTGACACTTTACAAATAAGGGCGGATAACCCTTAATGATTCTTGACACCTTTGGACTCCGCGACCACAAAATGTGGAGACTTTACAATTTTATTACAAAATCGTCCCAAAATATGGACTTTTAGCCCCAAAACTACTCTTGGGGGAACTCATTCCCAACAACTTCTCTACTTTCTTTGACGCAATAAAAGTTAAAACACTATCTATGATTCACAATATGTTTAAGTTATTTTAATTCAGTTACTCTAACTGAAGAGTCTTAACACTATCTACGATTCACAATATGTTTAAATTATTCCAATTTAGCTACTGGACAAGAAGAATTTTATGTCCTAGGAAAAATGATTATGAACTTCCTGTGTTGGAAGAACATAGAAGGAAGTAAACATAGGGAAAGTGGAAAGTGGTAATCTAAAAGTGAGGGTCGAACTTGATCTTCATTCTCACTGCCTACTTTAGCATCTTGTGTAAAACAATCGGTAGAGCCAATGGTCCCGGAGTCATCCATTCTAGATTTGGACCAACCATCTCTTCTTATTCTTTTTCCTCCTCCTCTCTTTCTGAATCGGACAGTTCCAACTTTGGGTCCATTCGTTCATCTTTGCCTCTGCTTCCTCCATTGCCTTTCCCTCTGCCTCCTTTATCCTAATCTGATCTCAAGATCACAAGTGTGTCTTCTTCCCCTTACTGGAAGACCGGAGGTTCCTCTCCATGTTGAATAGCTTCTACCAAACCTTCATGTTTGGCAAGGACTGCTACTTCCACTAATGAACCAAAAACACCTGTAGGAGTGGATTTTGGGTTTCTTGATGCATATGGAAGATCTTGTATGCCTAGGATCAGTCTGACTGCTTTCGCGAACTAGCGAGTGATGGCATGGACATAGTGAAGTTGATGGTATGGAATCTTGTGTTCAATCTTGGGAGGTGAGGAGTAACCAACTGTAAAGTCCTGTGCATTTGAAAGGGATTGTGAGTTATTGCCTTGACCAAATGGTTGATGAAAGAGTGTGAGAGGGTGTTCAGACATATACAACTCGTTACCCTCCTTCTAGCGCCAAATTTTTTTATGGTGTTGGAGCCTCCAACATTTAGGGGATCACTCTAGTATGAAGTCCCAACTAGGCCTCACAGTATTTGTTGTGGGAGTCCCATCTGGTATGATGGCGCAGTTACCATTGTCTTAAGGATTTGCCTCAACTCTTGCTTGTCAACGCGGGAGAGTGGTTTTCTTTCCCCTCGAGAAGTGAGGTCTGTGTGCCTAGTGAATTATAGTGTACTTGTGTCATTGGTTCTTTCACATTAAGGGGAGAGGGTGAGAGTGAGTCCCAAATTCGTTGGGATGAGGTACTAACTTGGCTAGGAACACACAACACAACAGGATGTCCACAGCTTCCAGAGGAGTAGTCCACAAGGTTGCAGCCGTCACAACACATAAGGTAAGATAACAAGTACAACACTCAATGAAGGAGTTTTAACGAGTGTAATGGTTGTTACAGAAAGATTTATGTGAAAGGTTTGTCTAATGTATGGGGAGAGAGTCACCATGGGTGAAACAACATTAACAACATATACAACACATTTCCATTAATAGATTACGTATTACAACAAATGAAATAGTTCAATTCTTCAACAAGGTTAAAGAAGCTTGCATTAGAAGTGTTCAAGATTAGTCTTACAACATTTACAACACATGTCTAAAGATATGTTGGCTTGCTAGCATGCTTTTGAATTAAGCAGAAGTTCTAAGACACATCATTACTCCATACATCAGTAACCTGAGTGGGGGCATTTGAGCCACTGCTTACTCCTGAAAGAAAGGATTACAAACTCTCTTGGGTATGTGGGAGGAGCTGAGGTGAAAATTCCTTTTCATGTACAAATGAGGGGGTATTGATAGCCAAGGGTAAAATTGGCCCTTGTGGCTATTCAACTACCCTCATGACTATTTCAATTTCATGACCTTTCGACTTTGCATGACTCTTTGTACAACAAGTGGGTCTCTTGGACTTCCACTTTACATTACATTGAATTGACAACATGGCCCATAGTGGAGATGTGGACAACATGAATCAAAATGAAAGTGTTGGTAAATTCTTGCTATTGCTGAAGTGCATGTCAAGTTGGAGTGTTTCTAGGTGAGGGATGTCTTCATGTTGTATCATAGCTTCACCTCTACATGACAAAGTGCGCAGAGTCTTCGATGCTTGTTGGTTCGTTTGATGTTTCTTTGGCACGTTGCTCCTTGCTTACATGTTGGAAGGCTTGACAGGCTCATGTATTCACAAAGGTGCATGTTTGTCTCTTCATCCATTGGTGAGCACATCTTGCATGCTTGCTTTTCTGTCCATCTATGAACACATATTTTGCATGATTATCGATTCACAAGCACATCTCTTTGCATGCATCACACGTTCGTCCGTTGGTGAGCTTATCCTTATGCATGTGCTCCCTTCGTTCATCCCTTTCATTGCCATGCAATGTTTGTTAATATACCTATGCTTGTAGTCACTCATCACAAGATGACATCAATTCCAAAAAAATCCTAGCCTACCATGACACATGATCATTTTGGATGCAGGTGACCGGGAGAGGTAGCATAGTTGTGAAGTGGGATGATGGCTCTGGGCACTGCTGATGAAAATTGTGCAAGAGTCATTAGGTGATGGAGATGGGCAATCCAAGTCGACAGTGACTGTCCGTGAGGTTCAGCTCGGTAGGAAGCAAAAATTGTGCAAATTTTATGATGGACAGTCTGAGCTGTAGGAAGGCAAGGTAGATAGAATCTGCGAAGTTTCCAAAACGAGTGGGCAAAATGGGCTAGAAGGAAAAATTTGCACAATTTTCTAGAGGAACATACTAGGTTGCAAAGGAGGATCAAAGGGAAGAAATTGCGTAGTTTTTCGGAGGAACTCAACAGGAGCCTCGCAATCACAACTGCACAATTCCTAGAAGGAACTCACAATTGGCTGTCGGGTCACTCGCAGCAAAAACTCCACAATTCCCAAAGGGAATAGGCATTCAGCTATTGGGAGCTTGGCAATAGAAACTGCGCAATTCCTAGAGGGAACTAGCAGTTTCGTGCTAGGACTTGCTAGTGGGGAAAACTGCATTGAGGGAGAGAGGTTACCATATTGATCATATTTGCATAGTTTCTGAGCTGAGCGGACTACTGTCTAGTAGAAGTCCCGCTCATGGAAACATAAAAATTTCCTCGATGAGAAGTTGGTCGACTGTGGGGAGGACTTACTTGGAAAACAATGAAATTTTATAAGGGAGACAAGGATGAGCACTTGGTGGCTGTCCGGCTTGTCTATGCAATTTCTTAATCAGAAGAGAGGGCAAGGCCAGTAGCCTTTGTGCAATTTTTGAGGGGAGTCAATCCTGGGGTGGCTTCTCGCTCTGACTATCTTGGTGGCCTGCATGAAAGTTCATTGGATGACTTGCGATCAACTTAGAAAGACTTGCTTGGTGCTTCCATGCTATCAAAGGGGAGTCAGGTCATTAGAACTTTAGCAAAATGACTAAGTTTGTGAAGGAGTGAAATATACAAATGTGATCTTACAAACACACATCTACATGACTTGATGACGAGATGACTCAATCCAACCAAGCACACATGTTCAACGCGACTCACTCACAGTGCAAGCGACAAGCATGACAATCGTGATTGATCGTTAATCAACCGTGACGACATTTTGTGACAGTGAATGTGACTCGGCATCTGAGTGTGACAAATTCTTTCATAGCGACCATAACATGTACAGACAAAGTGAAGACCTTGAGCATGACTAGAACATGGTCACAATCGAGATATTGGCATCAACATGCAAAGCTTGGGTGGAATGAGAACGAGAGGACTGTGTGAAGGCTCACACGAATCTCATGGAGTGAACCCTAGTTTTATGGAACCATCAAGTGAAACTCTCAAGGGAGGCTCCCAATTTGGGTGTAGGCCAAAATTTTGGAGGGTGGTTGTAGCCGCTACAACAAAACTTCAAAAAATAGGTATTTTCTATTCAAATCTTTAGATACTGAAAATTTGTCTAACCACCTCACTACTTGGTGCATACCTACCTGTACCTTATTATTTTTACCTAAGTTAACAAGTGCCATGTCATGTATCAAAGCCCTAATTATCCGATCCCTCCTTTCTTTTATTCAAGAGATGTAATTGAATTGTAATCTCCTCATATTATCCATATGTCATCCACATGCAAATATATGATCCATATTTTTTCCAAGAAGGCTACCCTCTCTATCTAGCTATGGGAACCATACCCTTAAGAGAGACACTCATTCCTTTTGAGCAAAGATACTACAATCATCCAAATAGGATTCAATGATGGGCTATCCAATATGGGAAAAATACCTCCAACAGGTTCCTAAATATGGCTAGTCCTCCAACATTGCCTTTACCATCTATGGCCGTGACTACACATCCCTTCCCAAAATGAGCTACAATATTATAAATTTTCTTATAGAAAATTTTGTGCATTAATGTAATTTAAGGCATTTAGTTGATTACTCTATCTCTAAAATACCTTTCTTTTCTCAAGATATTTATGCTCGTGATATTCCAAGAGATGATTTTCATTGCAAAAATTTTTTGATGGAGAAAAATACCTAGGTGAGAAGCATGATTTTCATTGACCATCTAGTTTCCCACTATTTGAAAGGTTCCTAGAGCAGTTTTTCACCATTTTTCATAAGATCTTTATGTGGTCACCCTATAAATCCCCACTTATGAAAGGCAAATAACATAGTAAATGCAATGATAATACTTATTTAAACAATTATATATCTTTAAATTTTTTTTGATAACAATTAACATAAATCAATCTCAACTCTGGATTTATCAATCATAAAAAATACCAAATCCTTTGTATATCAATGGTTAAAAGTTTACACTTTTACAAACTTAATCCCTCAAAATTTTTGATAAACTTAAATAATAATCAATATATATAAATACATACAAACACAACCTCCCTCTCTGCATCAACTCCATCTTAATCAAGTGAATAATCAATATGGACTGAAAAAGATACTAAAATTTAAAAAGTAATAAATAGTCAAAATCTAAAAAAATAATAGATAGTCAATCTTACAATGGACAACAACTTAGTTGGGTAATCTCTTTAGAAATTAGAGATTACCAATTGATCAGCAACCTATGGGCAATGGGCAACAGTTCAAGCAAAAAAGAACTTTTAATTTTCCCTTGTATCAACATATATAACCCATTAAGAAACCATAGAATATGACATCCTGAATTGTTATGCAGTAACCCGCATACTTCTCTACTTGAATTTTGATAAAAATGAACATAAATCAATCTCGAACTCGAGATTTATCAATAGCAATAGTTAAAAGTTAAGAAATTAATAAACAGCATACCTGCAATTTGTTGCAATGTAGACAAACAAAGTTCAAATTATATTTGAATCCATTCAGCAGTTCAAGGAAAAAGAAAAGCTTGAATTTTCCCCTGTTGTATGAACAGATATAACCCATCAAGAAACCACAAAATATCATATCCTGAATTGTTATGCAGTAACCCGCATACTGCTCTACTTGCATTGACGCAATAAAAGTTAAAACACTATCTACG
>APFE030397790.1:10402-21858 GCA_000404065.3 Pinus taeda | reverse complement strand
GGAGATCTGTGAGATTGATTCTGGTGGTGAAAGAAGATGGCGAGTAGTGGAAAGATAGAGATTGAGAAGTTCAATGGTCAGAGTTTGAGTTGTGGAAACTCAAGATGGAGGATCTGTTGGTGGATAAAGATCAGTGGATCGCGGTAGATCCGGGTACTAAACCAACCGGAGTGACCGATGAAGAATGGAAGAAGTTGGATCGGAAGGCAAAGAGCACAATACGATTGTGTGTCTCAGATTCAGTATTGTTGAATGTATCAGGGAAGCTACGGCGAAGGCTTGTGGGACAAAAGTTAGGGGACTTTGTAACCAATCTAAGTCTCTGGTGAATAAACTGTTCCTGTCGGAAAAAGCTGTATAACCTGAGGATGAAAAGATGGAGACCTCGGTGACCGAGCCATCTGAATGAGTTTATACTGTCGGTAAGTCAGTGTGATCATTTGTAGATTTAAAATTTCAGTGAAGATAAAGTGCATCAGTTTGGTGTTTGTTCTCTACCAGATTACGTGGGATAGTTTTGGTTAATTTGCAATAGGTAAGCAATGCAACTGAATTTGGGCAGTTTGATGAAAATAGTTCCTCAGCCTTGCTGACGGAGGAGATGAGATGGAAAAATATGGACCCAACCATAATGGTGATGTCTTTCATGTACGGTCCCCAGAACAGAACAAAAATAAGTCATCGAGTGGGAGATCTAAATCTAGAGGGAGACTAAATCTCCAGGAAAACCTACAAAGGTGGTGTGCTGGAAATGCGGAAAGGAAGGGCACTTCAGAAGGGAGTGTAAATCTAAAGCTCCTGATAAAGGAAAGGGATCTGATGATGCTCCTTTTGCAGAGGCGAAAACCACCTCAGATGAAGGTGGGGATGTGTACTTGGCTTCTTCAAGTACACATGTAGATCATGAGGCATGGTTGATTGACTTAAGTGCATCCTTTCACTTCACTCCCCATAGAGAGTGGTTCTGCGAGTATGAGAAATACGATGGTGGTGATGTCTTCTTAGGGGATGATAGGAAGGCTAGAATTGTTGGTCATGGAAAAGTAAAGTTGAAGTTACAAGGTGGAAGGTTTAGAACACTTCCGAGTGTTCTACATATTTCTACATTGGCCAGAAATCTGATTTCTGTAAGCAAGCTGGATGATGCAGGTGTAAAAAAAGTGTTCGAGAAGGATACCTGCAAGATTGTTTGGGGAGCACTGGTATTGATGTGGGGAGTTCGGATTGGAACTCTGTACAAGCTAAAAGATAGCACTATTATTGATGGGTGCAACAGTTCTGCGTTTCTTGAAAGTGGCGCAAAAAATCTAATGGTATCTGGAGAGAAGACCATGATGTGGCATCAAAGGCTTGGACATATTGGAGAGAAGGGCCTTCGAATACTTCATGGTAAAGGTATGGTAATATATGAGTAATAGCTCTCTGGATTTTTATTTCTGTGAAAATTGTGTATATGGGAAGCAAAATCGGGTGAGTTTACCCTTTGGTGGTAAGAGGGTGAAACAAATATTAGAGCTTGTGCAGAGTGATGTGTTTGGACCTCTGAAAGTTCCATCACTGGGTAAGTCTATGTACTATGTATCATTTATAGATGACTTCGCAAGGAATACATGGATATATTTCCTTAAGAAGAAATCTGAAGTCTTTGATAGGTTTAAATAATTTGAGGCTCTGGTGGAAAACCAGACAGAGAAGAAGATAGAGGTGATGAGGACAAATAATGGTGGAGAATTTTGCAGTAAGGAATTTGAAGAATTCTGTAAAAAGTGTGGTATAGCACGGTGGAAGACTACTCCATATACATCTCAGCAAAATGGAGTTGCAGAAAGAATGAACAAGACATTGATGGAAATGTCAAGAAGCATGCTCAGTGGTGCCGGGTTAGGATAGGAATGTTGGGTAGAGGCGGTGGAGACAGCATGTTACTTGGTCAATAGATCACCTTCATCAACATTGGAGGATAAGAATCCAGAAGAGGTATGGATTGATAAGATACCCTTTCTTTCACATCTAAGGGTATTTGGATGTGATGCATATGTACATGTTCCAAAGGAGAAACAAACCAAGTTCGATAGTGAATCTGAAAACTGCATCTTTATTGGGCATACGGATGGTTTAAACGGTTATAAGTTGTGGAACCCAGTAACAAGGAAGGTTGTGTACAGCTGAGATGTGGTGTTCAGTGAGGTGAAAGATGTTATTAAACATGAAGTCCAACCAAAGGAACCTGAGAAGATAGAGTTTGAGATAAAGGAGGAAGAATCATACTCTACAATAGAGGAGGAATCAGAAGATGAAGAGCCACAATCTTTGGGTGTGAGAAGATCAGTTCGAGAAAGAAGGAAACGAGAAAGTATAGTCCATCTTCTTTCTGTTCAAATTTTGCTTTACCTTTTACTGATGATGATCCCAGAACTATGAAGGAAGCAGTAGATTCAAAGGATGGAAAACTCTAGAAATAGGCCATGATTGATGAAATGGCATCTTTGCACAAAAATGAGGCTTGGGATCTGGTGGAGTTTTCGGTTGGAAGGAAACACATTGGCAGCAAATGGGTGTTCAAGAAGAAGACACATGTAGAAGGAAAGGTGGAGAAATACAAAGCTCGGTTGGTAGCAAAAGGTTATTCCTAGGTGTCGAGAATTTATTTTGGTGATATTTTTTCTCGAGTTGCCAAGGTAAATTCTATTATATTACTTTTATATGTTGTTGTTACTTTTGATTTTGAGGTAGAATAGATGGATGTGAAGAAAACATTTCTTCATGGGAATCTGGAAGAGGAGATCTACATGAAGCAACCTGAAGGCTTTGTGGTGAAGGGTAAGAAGGAATTGGTATGCAAGTTAAAGAAGTCTCTGTATTGGTTAAAATAGTCACCAAGGATGTGGTATAAGAAATTTGATATATTTATTCAAGGACTTGGCTTCACCAGAAGTAAAGAAGATCACTATGTGTATTTTAAATTAATTGGTGACTGTGTTATTTATCTAGTCTTGTATGTGGATGATATGTTGCTGGTTGGAAATGACAAAGAAATTATCTAGGATTTGAAGACCCAATTGTCCTCCAAATTCGACATGAAAGATCTTGGTGCTGCAAACTATATTTTGGGCATGGAAATTAAAAGGGATTAGGTAAAGAGGAGGCTCTGGTTAAACTAGAGGAAGTATGTCGAGACAATATTGCAGAGGTTTAATATGCAGGATAATAAAACGTGAATGTTCCTATTCCTGTAGGTGTAAATTTATCTCTTGAACAATGTCCCAAGACACAAGAATAGGAAGAGGATATGTCCCGTGTTCCATATGCAAGTGCAGTCAGTAGCCTGATGTATGAAATGGTCTGTACTAGACCAGCCATTGCACATGTAGCCAGACTATTGAGCATATTTATGTCAAAGCTAGGGAAGGAGCATTGGACAGCATTGAAGCAGGTTTTTAGGTATTTGTGTGGCACTAGTGATTATGGTTTGTGCTACCAAGGAAGACCAGGATTGGATTGGATATTCATGGCTTTGTTTATGTGGACTGAGTTGGAGATCTAGATCAAATAAGATCTACAAGTGGGTGTGTGTTTAACCTATTTGGAGGTGTTGTTAGTTGGACGAGTAAGAAACAATCTGTAGTGGCACTATCAACTACAGAAGCAGAATACATGGCAGCCACTCATGCAAGCAAGGAAGTAGTTTGGTTGTAGAGATTGTGTTCAAGTATGGGGTTAGTATAGGGAGCTATAAGGATAGACTGTGACAGCCAAAGTGCAATTTTCTTGGTAAAGAACCCTGGTTACCATTCAAAGACAAAGTACATTGATGTTCAGTATCACTTTAAGAGGGATATGATAGAAGACAAAAAGGTGTTGCTGGTAAAGGTGGACACTTTCAATAATACTGCAAATGCATTGACAAAATCTATGAACTTGTTGTCGCCACCAACAACCCCCTCCTTATATAGTGTTATTGCTAATACTAAATAAGTGGGGACCCTTAGTCAAAATTTAAAAAACCAATTAGTGCTTATATTTCCTTTTGGATAAAGCTTACCATCATGAACTTAGGAAAATACCTTTGAAAAATCTAAAAAATCTTAAGTTTCATGATAAAGGAAGTAAAGTCACTCCTTAATAAATATCTCATCGTGCAAAGAAAGATAGGATGCCTTCTTATGAGCTAGAATTTTAAAAATGCGAGATTGCAACATGAAACTCCATTGCATCGCATACATTAATAAGCACTCATGTTTGGAAACCTCAAAATCGCCGATATGCGAGATCGCATATCGAAAAAAGACATAAAATACACATAACGATTAAACAATCGTGCGATATTGCGATCGTGCGGTATTGCGATCTTGCAATGCAGTGATCTTGCGATATTGCAATCCTGCGATCGATATTGCGATATTGCAATCCTACGATCTTACGATTAAGCTCAAATGATATTGCGATACTGCAATGCAAGTCGTAGAATCATTCCATCCCAGATTTTCCTGGCTCAATAGTCAAGAAAAAGCTTTTTCCATAAACCAAGAACTGGTCACGTGCTTTAATGTTAATTAATGAGATATATATCAGTTGTTAATAAAATACGGTTTTGTGTTTATCAAGGAGTCAATTCACATAAAGTGGCTTGTTTTTGCATATCTTTAGCATTTAAAGCTTTCCTGTCATTATTTTTATCATTACTTTCACCTCATTTGTAAACTGTAGGAATGAAGAACAAAAGGTTATACAAGACAGTATGCAGGATACTATGACGAAGAAAGGCAGGAGTCCAATTTCCATCTGGGAAGGTGCAGCTAGTCTGCTTGGGGAAGAGAATCATAAGGTAATAGGATTTGCGGCTACTATAGGCCCATTAAGGTCATCTGAAACATCAGTTACAAAATCGGCTCGTTCATTCCTGCACTAGATAGCAACAAGGCCCCAAATTCTCACATACACGAATAGTGTAGATAATAGAGATGAACAGTTTAAGACTCAGTTCAAGAGCTTACGGAATCATTATCTCACAAAGTTAGAGTTGTATATCTCCCAAAAGGCGCAAAAGGAAAAAAACGCGTCAAGGAAGCCCAAATCAAGAAATAGAGGCAATTTCCACTGTGCATTTAGTGCCTAGCGCTAATCGTGCATCACTGAGAAAATTGCTCAAAAAGGAAAGCTTCCAACTGCTCAGTTACATGCAAACCCCAAAAAACTGCAAGAGGCCACACTAGAAACAGAAAGCTAAAGAAAAGGTAGAAGCAATTTTAGGGTTAATCAAGTTAAATTAGGAATAATACTGGGCATACATGGTAAAGTCATATAGTCAGCAGATGATTCCCAAATACATCAACAATTCTACAAAAACGATGGCGCCAGATCTTGCTAATTCCGTTTCACAGCACAATTATAAGCTGAAGTCGGTCAACCGACTCTTCTGAGGCAAATGCTGAATGCTTGCGATATTAAGGAGCAAATACAGAAATAGTTAGATGTTAGATTTAAATTTAGAAATAGTTTACCTTATTTTTGCTTAGAAAAAGGACGGTCATTTAAACCGTATCCTAAATTTTTGTAATAAGTTATTTTTAGTTTTAGTTAGTAGTATTTAAACCCTTCTCATGCATTTAGAGAAGGGTCCAGAAATTTGTCAAAAACTTGTCCTCAGAACATGCACTTTTGCACCCTTCGAGGAGGTTTTGATGAATGAATGGAATAGGATTTGTTAATGTTTACATTTAATATCTGCTACTGATGTTCCACTTCTGTACTCTTAGTGGATGTTAGATCAAGGAGAGATAAATCATTGTCGCTTGAAGCTCATGAGTAGGACTAGTTATAAATGGTACTTTTATCTCTTAAACATTTATGCTTATGTGTTAAAGTGACATTCAGTTTTAGTTGTTTATATATTAATGCGTGAATGCCTGAGTTATCATTTGGAACTTTCGTACGGTGAAAGCTATTTATTTATTCTTAATGTATGAATAGCTCATTATGCAATATGTTTTTCACAACTATTTCGTCTAACTTTTTATGTGAAGTGGTTTATCTTTATTGAATTATTTTCTCATAATAGCTGGATGATCTTTATTACCAGTTGTTATTTGAAATCTTTTTAGATCGTATAATAGAAGAATCACACCCTAGGTTAGTATAGACTTAGATGTTTTTGCTTATTAGAATACAATAGCATAGCCTTAGATTAAAGTTAGAATTAGAACATCTTAATTAGGAACCATTAGATCAGAAACATCAAATTATACACACACACACTCATAAATTGGAAAACTGGTCTCATATCCCCAGTCGGACCCGCTATACCAAACGGATAAGGAGCTTCCAACCAAGGTCTAGACCGGGCGGGTATCCTCCTTGTTGTAGACCCGATATTCAGGGCTTCAACATATTTGGCACTAGAAGGAGGGCCTGAACTATGAATGGCAAGTAAATCAAAATCTAAATACCATTCTAAGAGTAAATCACCGTCACCATCTCCCCCGACTTCTCCATTACACTTAAAACCAGAATTGGAAGTCGTTGGAGCATCAACCGTTGCTACAAACCTTGACATTTCAGAAAAATCTACTATCGAACCTCCTTAAGTCGAATCTCTAATTCACAAACTTCAGCGATTTTTTATTTCTCCTAAAAGACCTGATAAATCTCAAGGCAGCGTGACTTAGCAATATAACCCTGCTCATCCCCTGACCAGATTAAAGAGTGAAAATTTTGGCATTCAACCAACCGAATTACCTCTACCCAAAAGAAAAAGAGCAAGGAAATCACCTAAAGGGTCTGATGGTGAGACTCTTTCATCATCATCATCCATCTCAACCTCTTCACCGCGAAGTCAACCATCCACTCCTCCACTTCAGATCATCATTCATCCACCAACTGGAACCCTCACAACTCCTCCTAAATCATCTGCAATCGTAATACCCTCATCTTCCCAACTGTAGGGATCATCTTCTGCACTTTCCTCTGTTAGTAGATCAGCAATGGCCCAAACTCCATGGAACAACCCTGGGGCAGTCTTAATGGCTATACCCTTGAGTCAAATACTGGCCCATCCTGAGAAATGGCTGCCTAAGTTTAATCCTAAGGTAGGCATGCTAGCAGAAGAGCATATAAACAATTTTATGCTATCCATTAATCTTAATGGGGTGACCAATGAAGATGTTGTTGTTCGACTTTTTCCTTATACTTTGCAAGGAATAGCTAGATCATGGTATTTCTCATTACCCTCTGGATCTATCACTAGTTGGGACATCTTCCAAGAAAAATTCCTGAACAAGTTTGGTGATGACAGGTCTACGACAACGCTAATCAATGACCTATCCAACCTTAGGGCCGAATCATGGGAACCTATCAAACATTTCAATTTACGGTTCAATAAAATCTTAAACAAAATTCCTACTGCTTCTCAGCCTAGCGAAGAAGTGTGAAGTGAATGGTATATCACTGCTTTACCATCAAACATAGCAATCTTCATGGACAGGGCTAATAAAACAACTTTTACTGAAAACATGAAAGAAGCAATAGCAGTAGAGAAACGTATAATAGCCCTAGAGAAGAAATCCACAATAGAGGAACAGAAATCCAAGAAAGTCACCTTCAAAGAAGATTCCAAGAGGAAACAAGTGAAAGATCCATTCGATTTGGAAGGATTGCAAAAGGTTCTGAAGACCATGTCCAATGAAATGGTCGACATCAAAAAGAAAGTAGCTGAAACTTCTTCAAAAAAGCCCTACAGAGCTTTTAAAAGAAGCCCTTCGATGGATTCAAAGCCTCCCAATGCTATTTCAAGCGCTGAATCCGAAGAAGAGGAAGAGGAAATTGCCACTGAAGGAAAAACCAATGAAGAAGAAGATGTAGAATTACAAGGAATGTGGGATTTCATCCTCCCACAAGAAGAAGATCAAGAAGTATTCCCAGTTAGCACATGAAGTAGAAATCAGCTTGATCCTTCCCAAACTATCGCTAAGCCAAAGAGTGCAAGCTCTGCAACAAAGGATAAAGTTGCAACAAAGAAAACAATATCTAAAGCGACTCAAACCAGCCCAGTCCAAAAAGATTCATCAACTCCATCTAAAACAATGATCGTTTCAGATGAAATGAAGTACAATATTATAGAAGACATGAAAAAGACTAGGGCCAATATCTTTACGAATTGAGCAAGTTAAAGCTTCAACAAAAGATAATGTTGAAAGAATTACATGCTGTGCCAGTTGCACCTTTTCCTGCCACTGTACTTTCTCAAGCTTCCCATAACATGGGAAGACCTCCAACTGATGTGACCAACAAGATTGATTCGACTGACATCGTTTTAATTGGAGGAAGATCGAGATCTCATACTCCCCCATTTCTCCTTACTTATGAAATTTTCAATAAAAATGTACATAATTGCTTAGTGGATTCTGGAGCTTCATTGAATATTTTACCAAAGTCCATATGTACCAAGTTAAACGTTCAACCAAAAAAATCGGCTTGCGCATGGTTCAGCTAGATCGATCACAAGTCGAAGTGATTGGTGAACTAAATCAAGTAACCATAAGGCTGTCATCCAACCCATAGATATGTCAAGTTATTGGCATTTTAGTTGTTGATATTCTAGAATTTTATGGCTTAATTCTTAGCAGGGATTGGTTAGAAAAACTTCATGGATACTTCGCAACTGACTGGTCACACATGTGGTTTCCCTACAATGGTAAACCAAATCAAATAAAAGTTGAACGAGAACTACATCAAAAATACATAGTAACGGAACTAGAGGGGGAAAATGAACCAGTAGCATATAACAATATCATTATTGGCAATTACTCAGTGGATTTTTTCCTCGGAAATTTTAATGCTCATACGTCACCTTACTTAGAACATTTTGTTTTATCCCAAGTTGAAATTTTTTCTCAAAATGATAGTTCAAAATGTATCAATTTTTTAGATAGTCATGTAAATAAATCTTTGTTTTCGAAATTATTTTTTGATGGTTCTAAATCTAACGAAGGAGTAGGAGCAGGATGCGTGCTAATTAGTCCAGAAGGCGATAAAATTATGTTAACATGCACACTCGAATTTGATTGCACTAACAATACAACATAATATGAGGCTTTAGTCCAAGGGTTGTACAAAGAAATCGGGTTAGACGTCAAGTACCTCCAAGTTTTCGGAGACTCTGAAATTGTAGTCAGACAGGTACGTGATACTATACACTGCTTATCAGGTCATTTAAAACATTATCAATCTTTAGTTCAAGATTTGACTGAGCATTTTATAGCATTTAATATTTCATCAATTCCCAGACTCGAGAATGCGAGTGCGGACCTTTTAGCTAACGTAGCTTCTAAGCTCATTCCTTCAAAAGATTTTAGTCCAGATAGATTCTCAATAGAATTAATCTTTAGACCTTCTATTCCTAATAACATGACAAATTGGAGAACATTCAATGACGATCCTGATATCATGAATTTCATCACATCTGAAGGATCCTACTCCAATCAAATAATTGACGAAGACCAACATGATCGACAATTGCAACAAGATAGCACTAACAATGCTATACCTAAGTCGGTGGTCAAGTTAGAAGACCTGTACGATTTGAAAGATCAGTTTAAAAGGTCTACCAATTCAAAACTGCAAAGTTCAACTTTGAATTACAAATTAGTAAACCTAAGAAATGATGCCAAACCACAAAACATTAATCTAGGCCTCGGCCTAGCCCCTAAAGAAAAATTAGCGTATATTCGTCTTTTGAGACAATATAAAAATGTTTTTGCTTGGAACTATGATGAACTCAAAACATACGACACTTCCATCATCCAACATACTATTCCAATGATCGATAATGAAAAACCTATCCAACAAAAATTGCGAAAGATCCATCCCGATTTAGAAAATCAGATAAAAGCTGAACTCAATAAGTTATTGAAAGCCAAAATAATCTTTCTCGTCAGACATTCTAAATGGGTTTCCAATATGGTACCTGTTAGAAAGAAAAAATGGAGATATTAGAATTTGCATTGATTTTCAAAACCTTAACAAGGCCTGCCAAAAAGATAATTTTCCTTTACCACCTATGGAACAAATATTTCAGGTAGTGGCGGGCTCATAATTAATGTCCTTCTTGGATGGATTTTTAGGATACAATCAAGTGTTGGTACATCCTGATGATCAATTAAAAACCACATTCAGAACTAAATGGGGCACATACACATATCGAAAGATGCCATTGGGTTTGATTAATGCTGGTGCCACATTTCAGAGAGCCATGGACATTGCATTCAAAGCTTTAGTCAATAAATCTGTAGTAATTTATTTAGATGATATAACCGGGTATTCCAAGAAACGAAGAAACCATCTTAGAGATTTAAAACAAATTTCCCAACGTTGTTTAAGGTATGGAATTTCACTTAACCCAAAAAAATTCTTTTTCACATTAAGTGAAGGGAAACTTCTAAGATTCATAGTGTCAAAATATAGAATTCACATCGATTCTGACAGAATCAAAGAGATTTCTGAAATATCCCTACCTCACAACAAAAAAGCCATGCAATCTTTCCTTGGTTAGATCAACTTTGTAGAGAGATTTGTTCCAGATTTTTCAAGAATCGTTTCTCCTTTACAAGCCAAAATGAACACGAAGCACTCAACGTGATCAAACAAGTTATTTTTAATGCTCCATCTTTAGCAACTCCAAATTTTTCTGAGCCTTTTGTTTTATATAAATTTTCCTCAGATAAGTCATATGTTGCGATACTCACTCAAGCGAATCAAGAAAAGGTGGAAGCCCCAATTCCTTTTTTCAGTTCAAATTTACAGGGTGCTGAATTAAATTATTCAGATGTGGAGAAACAGGCTTATGCTGTTTTGAAAGAAATCAAATATTTCAGACCTTTTCTACTCAAAACCCATACTAAAATTATAGTAACATTTCCAGTGGTAAGGAATCTTCTAGTACAGAAGGATGTGGGTGAGACAAGGGCTAATTGGGTTACTGCCTTACAAGAATATGACATAGAAATCAAACCAGCAAACATTGTAAAAGGTCAAGGATTTTGCAAAGTGATGGCTGGAGCGTCGCGAATTTCTGAAAATCCATCTGTAGAGGTACAAATGTGCGAGGTAAGCCTAAATGGTGCTGAGTCATTATACGCTGATATTGTTAGAAAATTAAATATTACGAAGCAATGGATCACATAAAATATTGCAAAAATATAAACAGAGAAAATGCACAAAACAAGAGAGACACAGATATACGTGGTTCACCCAGTTTGGGCTACGTCCACCTCGAACAACCAGTCCTTCCTCTCTATTATCCAGCAAAATGAAGAGACACAACCTACAGCAAATCCGTTGTAATATCCTCAGTTTTCTCTCACAGTATCACCTCTCTGTTTCTCGCTCACACACAGAATACACATCTATCTCACAACCTCAAATACAATGCCCTCATACAAAGAGAGGGGTTGCCTTCTAGG
>APFE030397787.1:0-10336 GCA_000404065.3 Pinus taeda | reverse complement strand
TCAAAAATAAATAAAATAAAAAGTACATATTATCTTTAACTATTTTTTTTATTAAATATTCAAATAAGAAATATGTGTTGTGTTGTCAATCTGGTCTTTATCAGCGAGAAAGAACCTTTTTAATATTTTCCCCTTCTCATGGAGACCCCCACGGTAACGCTTTTCCTTATCTCTGCATTCTACGGAATTAATGGTTGCCACTCATTGTTGAGATTTGATGTATAAATATGTATGCACCCCATAACATACACCTCACACGGATTTTGCGATTTGAAAGAGGTAGACGGACAATATGGCTCTTCTCTTTATTTCATTAATGCTTCTCTGCATCGCTGCCTCTCTGCCTGCACCCACGTCTATGACGAATCCATATTCCCATCTTCGTTCCAATCCTCTCTCTCCTCTGCCTGCACCACTAATGTCTAAGAGGAACCCATATTCTCATCCTCATCCTCCTCTTGATTCTGAACGCGCTAATGTGTATGAGGAAGACGAATTCATGGTGGAATCATCAATGTCAATGGATGCCCACGAGCAAAGGGACGTTGCTGCTCTCTTGTCATTCAAAAGCTGCATCACAAAGGATCCCTCCGGAAAGCTCTCCAACTGGACGGCCCACAACTCCCACAATATCTGCTCCTCATGGTATGGCATTAGCTGCAGGCCACACACAAATAGAGTCGTAGCGATTGACCTTCATGCACATTTCATTGTCGATGAATACGGAGATACCTATTCCGAACTAGGATTGGAAGGTAGTCTTTCATCATCTCTCAGCAGCCTCTCATTACTGCATAGCCTCAATCTTTCTGGTAACTCTTTCACAGGAAGAATTCCAGCTGAATTTGGCCACCTGAAATCCCTGCGAGCACTTGACCTCAGCTTCAATTATCTGAACGGTTCTATTCCAGCCGAATTGGGCCGACTGCAGAAATTGCGTTCCTTGGATCTCTTTTCAAATTCGTTGACAGGAAGAATTCCAGCCGAATTGAGCTCACTGCAGCAATTGCGTTCCTTGGATCTTTCTTACAATTGGTTGACAGGAAGAATTCCAGCGGAGTTGGGCTCACTGCAGCAATTGCGTTCCTTGGATCTTTCTCGGAATTGGTTGACAGGAAGAATTCCAGCGGAGTTGGGCTCGCTGCAGCAACTGGAGTACTTGCTTCTAGCGCAGTTGGGCTCGGAGAACTTGCTTCTAGCGGAGTCGGGCTCGGAGTACTTGGAGTACTTTCTTCTTGAAAACAACGACTTCTCAGGCACAATACCACATTCGCTGGGTAATCTGACACATCTTACACATCTATCCATTGCCAGTGTTAATATTTCAGGTTCTATTCCTTTGGAAATATTCCGTCTACCCCTCTCTTCTTTACGTCTTAGTTTTAACCTCACCGGGAGTATACCTACAGCCATTGCCAATTTGACCATGTTGACCGCATTAAGTCTTCCAGGCATGGGAATCACTAGTATACTTCAAGGCATTGCCAATTTAACTAAATTAACACTTTTAGATCTGTCCTCTAACATGCTCACGGATAACATTTTTGTAACCGTGGCCAATTTGATCAACTTAACCTTTTTAGGGCTTCAAGATAATAAGTTAACTGGTCATATTCCTACGGGTCTCAAAAGTTTGAATCAATTGGCTCAGTTAGACCTTAGCAATAATAAATTAATAGGAGAAATTCCTAAAGACATTATTCATTTAACAAAACTTGAATTCCTTTTACTCTCAAACAATAGTTTGAGAGGGGTCATTCCAAAGAGAATAGGAAAACTTCAATCTTTGAGATATTTAGATTTGCATGCAAACCAATTAAGTGGTCGAATTCCATATAGCATAGGTCAATTAAAAAGCCTAGAAACATTAAACATCTACAATAATAGTTTTTCTGGGAGTATTCCTCACAGTATCAATGGTTTGGTTTCACTTCAAGAATTAGATATATCACAAAACAAATTGGAAGGACACATTCCTAGTGAGGGCATTTGCAATTGGACCAACTTATTATTTTTCTCTGCTCATTCTAACAACTTTTCTGGGACTCTTTCTTCATCATTAGCCATTTGCCCCCAACTTATGAGATTGGATTTAAGCAAAAATGGCTTTACAGGTGAACTTCCTCCATACCTTGCAAGTTTTGATGCCTTGGAAATTTTGGATCTTGGTTATAATAATCTTCATGGTAGTATTCCTTCATGGATCACAAATTTCAGATTTTTAACTATGTTGGATTTATCCAACAATAACTTCAGTGGAAAAATACCTTCAAATCTTGAAAGACTCCAAGGATTTGCAAAAAATGTGGTCGGTGGGGGCTACTATCCTGAAGAAATAGCATTGGTTATGAAAGGACATGAGTATAATATGCCATATTTGAATGTGGAAAATTTGATATTTGATTTGTCTCAAAATAATCTTACAAGAGAAATCCCTAATAGCATAGGGAGTATGAAGAGCTTGAGACTTCTAAATTTGTCTGGAAACCAGTTGGAAGGGAGAATACCTGCATCAATTAGTGAGATACCTACTTTGGAGGAGTTGGACCTAGCCAAAAATAAATTGCATGGAGAAATTCCTCAAGGACTTTCTAAATTATCATTTTTGGATTCTCTAAATGTTTCCTCTAACAACTTGTGTGGGCCAATCCCAACAGGGACACAATTTTCCACTTTTAGTAACACTTCATTTCAAAAGAATAAGTGCCTATGTGGGTTTCCTCTACCACAATGCAATCAAACGGATAAGTCAAAGAAAAGAATGGCTAAAGATAATGGTAGTAGGAGGAATGTTAAAATAGACTGGTTGAGTCGTGTAAATGAAGAAGTATCTTTGATAGCATTGGAAATAGGAATGGGGATAGGATTTGGAGCAGTTGTTGCTATGTTCATTATTTGGGACAGGGCAAGGTGTTGGGTATTGGGTTTTCCTCCCAACAGCACACGAAGACCATTTTATGGACTCTATCGATTCCCTAGATAGCTCAGTAACACTTCTTCATATACATCAATGTTGTACTATATATAATAATGTTCTTTGGCATTGTATTTGAATCCTGTTTACCTATCGTTTGATTGTAGGTAAATAACTTCTCAAGATATGTAAAATAGAATTCAAAGAGTTTATTTGAATTTCTATTAATTATTGAGATACAAATATATATGTAAAACATGAATTGGACTATCTTGATGGGAATCTCATGCTCATTTGAAATGGTTTGTATCAAGGGATTCTATGGTCCACTTATCATAGAGGATTGCATGTTGATTTCAAATGTTTATTTTCCTACAACATCCAAATCTTTGGAATGTAATAGAGGCTCTATTTTATTCAATAGAACGCATTCTTATACTCTAAGTTAGCCCAAAAGAGAACAAAAATTTCTCTATTTTATTGTAAGAACATGTTGATTATGCCTAACATGACAATTGTGTATGTTGGTGGCTACAGGATTTTAAATATAATTTGTTAATAATTTGTGAGTTTCCAAAAATCTCTAGAGGAAACTTTTAAAAAATTTAAATATTGCCCCAATTACATCCAAACCTACCTCATAATTTTCAGCCACTCATCTTATACTAGATCAATGTATTCATAATAATATCATGTTTTTCTTATTTTATGTGGGAGCATGATGCCTTACACATGGTCTCCAAGGACTCTAATGTATTCTTATAAGACTTATGGTCTTATTTTATGGTGATAAATGAAATGTTTGTAAAATGTAATTATTGATTTGTTGAGTATATTCTTGGATTTATGAGTGTATACCCTCTTATTATGTATAGATACTATTCCCTGTCTAGAAGATAGCCAAGAGCATGTGTTGCAATAACATAATGGATCTGGTACCTGTAGCCATGCTTACTCTCTCATGGACCAATATAGCCCAATCTTTTCAAATTTGACAATAGTGGTAGCAAGGAATATTATTGTATTAACAAGCACGTTGAGGCCATATAGAAAAAGAAGCAAAATACAAGCACTCATAATATGTAATGTGCGTATATGTTTCTTTATAAAAGGGGCTTAACTTCAACTACTTTTTCACTCTTTTAAAATATTATATAAGTATAAGATTTATCATTATGTATCTTTGTATTGTTTGTGGATTATTGCAAAGCTTATTCAATCCATTGTTTATAAATATCCAATTAGCTAGATACTTAAACAATGCGAATTTCATGAATGATTATACTGTTTATATGAATTTTGAGTTAGAAAAGGAAAATAAAAACCGCTAAAAAAAAGGAGTAGTCTAACGAGGTGGAGGAATTGTCCAGTTTCCAGTGCCGCCCGGAAAAACCTCCGCCTCCGGCCACCGGACAATTCCTCCGCCCTCCACCACCCAACGTGATCTCCGCCCAGCTCCGCCACCGCGAGCTCTGCACCTTCCGCATTAACTGACAGGAGGACCAATTTCCATTGCTGTCTGCCGCCCGTGTGTTAATTCTCATTTCAATTCGAATTTTCCGCGCGCTGTTCCTGACCAATTTGCCCGGGCTGTTCCTGACCAATTCGCCCGGGCACTCCGCAGCTCCCTCCCCTGCAGTGCCCTCCCCTGCAGTTCACCAGGTCACTAGAACACTCCGAAAACTCACAGAACGGTTTCGACTCACGCTGCAGCTCATTAGACTACTCCTTTAATAAGCAGTGCCTTTGAATTTCGACAGTCTTTCTATTCAAGTGAGTAAAGTGCCCTTTTCCCTGCGTTTAATTTCTCGCATTTTCTATAGTGCATATGGCTCGAATTTCCGTAATTGCAATTATAATTATGCAGTTTATTTCTTGCAATTTGCTTTCAGTGTGGTTCACTTGCATAACAATCTATATCCATGCATATCCCATATCTCAAATGTGCAAAATTAAAATATATATCCATGAACAAGATAATTTACATAATCTGAATTTACAGACACTGAAATTATGAAATAATACAAACATACTGATGAGAATTTTCCAACCGAATTTAAATAAAATTTCTCTGACAAATACAGCAGCAACCCAAGACCCTTTATCCCATCCTATCAAATTGCATGTAACTTTCCAACTTCAACCTTTACAATTTTCTGCCTAACTTAATTAAACAAGACACCTCGACAATTCTTTAACTTATGAGGCACCTGGTATTGTCCCAGTGATAATAAGACCCTGGCCTGTGAGGCCATCAAAATTGAGACTGCCATCCCTCGAATATTCTGTGATATTTTGCCGACGTATACACATTAAATATATAACGGAAAGGCATTTAACTCTACTAGTCTTCAGCATTTGTCCAAAATTCCACTGATTCGTCAATCCAACCCCTCTCCAGATCTCTGATCCTTACAAAACAAAGTAAGTGGGCGTGAGCAGCCCTTGTTAAAGGCAGTTGGTGTCAGTCCCTTAGACGGTATACTAACGGTCCTAGCTTTTCCCCATCCTGCAAGAGAATTTTGCTTTAACACAATGTTACAGGTGTTTAACAAAAGTTCCTAACATCTGGTCGGAACCGATTCACGTTTCCCGTTTTTTTCTTATCAATGTGTCGCAGCTTTCCTATCATTCACTGTGTTTGTATTTGCAGAAGTGGTCTTGAGAAAGTATGGGATGTATAATATCTACATCAACAAATGAAGGGGGCACAAAGAAGAAACCGGAGCAAGGTGGTGAAATGTTTGTTTTTGTACCAGGTCTGTGCATTCCTAAAAGTATTGAGTTTGGCAAATCACTTCAAGGTTACCTTTCAGCAAAAATGGTTGAGCACCTTTCAGCACTTCGAACACGAATAGTTGCCATGGCAGCAGCGGAGGGTCCTGCTACAAGAAATAAAAGAAAGACAGCAACGCAACATGGTAACATTTCTTCATGATTTTATTAGTGAGAAACTTATTTTATATTGTCAAAGCATCTCAGTGCAAAAATGTACAAACTTTTGCAAAACACAATTATTGTTCGAATGATAGAGTGCAGGATATAGTGTTCATCAAAAAAACAATGAAAAGACCAATAAAGTGGCATACATATCAATTACTTCAGTTACAATTTATGGAAACAGTTTATGTAAGGAGTTTTATAAATGATACAGCATGCATGGTTCAGAGACATAAAAGGCCGCAATCTGTGTGCATGTATTATTCTAAGAAAATTATTGTGCTCTGAGAGACAATAAATTTTGTAGTACTCTGGTGCGGACAAGTTTCCTCTGATGGGAATCTACAACTTAGTTATATTATGGTAGATTAATCCTCGAAACTCTCCAATATTCTTTTTAGGTGGTTCGACACTGGCTGACCTGCTGCAAGCCCTTGATGATTATCTACCTGTTTTGCTGGGATTAACAAAAGGTAATTTTAACAGGACCTTATTTTTCTGGATATTGACAATGTAATTGTGAGTGAATGATTTCATGACCAATACTCAGCATGGACGATATTTAGATTGGAGGAGGAATTGATTAAATAAAAAAATGTAGGCCTTTGTGCATAGGATTAGAGATTATGGAAGACATCGGCATTGTGAGAATGAAGATCTATTTGAAAACTGGGCAGAACTTGATTAGTATTCTATTTTTTATGCAGGAAGTCAACTACAAGATTTAGTGGAATTTGTTTGGATCAATCAGGAGGATGATGAACAGGTGCTTGTTCCATGGAAGAATGTTACTTCCAGTAGCATTGATGTTTCAGGTGTTTGGTCTTGTTTATTGAGGATTGAGATAGTTTTCATTGAAAATCACAGTTCATGGATATTTTTCTTTTCAGGAAACAGCAATATCAAAGTGCTTGGTATGAGGTGTTATCTGTTCTACATATGATGTCTATGTTGTCTTTATCACAAGCAAATTCTTTGCTGATCCCAACATCTTCTATTGATGGATACCAGCCAAAGGTGACAGAAGGTTGGTTTGCCACATCTCAACTGTAACTAAAATGATTTTTTCAGTACCTCATATATTTCTTTTCATGTAGAATGATTTTGCTTTACCAGGCAACTTTGTGCTTGTCTGTATTTATTCATGCATTTTAATTCCCTTTAGCTGTTCAATTTCTTCAATATTTGTTGTTTTGATTAGCATTTCTCATCTGGAATTTGTTTATTCCAACTACAAGAGAACAAGAAAGCAGCAATCAACATATTTCTTAAGGCAGCGGGATATTTAGACTGTGCAGTTCGATCTGCCTTGCCTCAAATGCGAGAGGAAGTCAAGTATGCCATTTGCTTGTTCAATGTCTCATATCCTCTGTTAATCATGTTGACTTATTAAGATTGTATTGATTTCTTCTTATAAGTGAACCATGTTAGCTGTTTCCACAAAGAAAAAATATGTTTTGATTATAATGTGCTTGTTTGTGTTTTTGTATGTGAAATATGCCTGTTTTATAGGGTTCTGACACATTTTCTCTCAGGTCCGAGTTAATAGGAGACAGCTAGATGCAGGCTTTAGGGCTATTTTGAATGATGTTTTGGCGTGACTTCTGGGTATGAATCTCTCCTTCAGTAGGCTGCTTTCTTTCTATGGTGTCACATGTAGGCCACAGGCTTGCTTTTCTTAGAATCACAAGGCCGAGAGGTATTTCAGTGCTACATAATAGGCCACAGGCCTATATCTCTTGCTCAGGAAGGCAGATATCTAGCCAAAAGGGTAATCACCAACCTATATTGACAGCGAAGAAGAGCAGAGAGGATTAGAGGCCCAATCACAGTGATTGTGGAAATCTGAAAGAGGAGGAAAGAAGGCGTAGCAGGTTAACAGTAAACCCTAACCAGTGATCAGTATTGCAGTAGCTCCTGAAGCATGTTTTGTCAGAACTGAAGATTGATTGGACCATCTTCCTGTCTAAGGACATTGTTATTAGATCGTCAAATGGAAAGTCAATGTTATTGTACTCTCTCTCTCTGCTAAATTTTTGATATTAATAATAAGAAGAATTGATAAAGGGTTTTCCCCATCTTGGGTTTTTCCCTGGCTTGAGCCAATTCCTGTGTTCTCTTGTCTTGGCTTGTCTTTTGCACTTATGTTCAATGTTCTTTCTTCAGATACTGTGATTACTAATGGAATTAGAATTGCTAATGGGCTTATAATCTAATGAAGTATTTGATCTAAGCAAAGAACATGTTATCTCCAAAATTTAACATGGTTTCAGAGCACAGGTGAGGACAAGCCCAAGCTAGAGTAAAAGAGAATGACAATACTGTGGAAGAGAGGATAGAAGACTTGATTCTTTCTGCAACAATCTTGGACAAAACCAATCTGGTGGAATATGATCGAAAGAGTGGATACTTCCAAGTTACTAATCTAGGACGCATATCTAATGGTACAATGGCTGCTTATAATGAACATCTGAAGCTGACAATGGGTGACATTGAGCTATGCCGATTATTTTCTTTAAGTGAAGAGTTTAAGTATGTATCAGTAAGAGAAGACGAAAATATGGAACTTGGAAAACCGTTAGATTGAGTACCAATTCTGGTTTAAGGAGAGTTTGGAAGAGCCCAGTGCAAAGATCAATGTTTTGCTTCAAGCATACATTTCACAGCTTAAGCTTGAAGGACTTCCTCTCACATCTGACATGGTACCATACTGTAACACACACCCCCCCTCCTTCATTGGTCAGAGGTAGTTACTATGTCACTGTTATGAGAATAGGGTGAAATATATATATATATTTTTTATATAGATCCAGATATCACGTGATGCAGCAATTTATTTTCTGTTGGTGAGATTTGCCTGTCCAAGGCTGATTTAGCAGGAAAATCGAGAATATTCAGGAAATTATTTGATTGGAGGGATTGTTTGCAACACTTCCAAATTATGAGGATGTGGATCTGTGGAATTATTACAAGACCTTTGCATATTAGTTTTGGATCTATTATTTCTCTTACCTGAAGTATATTCCTGTAGCGATTTGAGACCTATGAAAGAATACTACATTCGATCCTGGAGAATTCTCGCATTTGTAGTAACATTCCTGCAATCCTGTGACTACAAATTGCATCCTTGTGACCTCTGTTATGGATGAAATCACTGTCACTGTCTCGCCCTTGGATCCTGTGTGAAAGCTTGAAACTAAAACCATGGAGACAAGTTTCAGTAGGTGGATCATAGAAGCTCCCTTCAATCCTAGCAGACTTGTAGACCTCTCTTATTATCCGTATCATTTCAATCTTCCAGACCTCTGTTCATTATCACTGTGTGATTATAACAGACCTTAACTCTTGAAAAAATAAATAAATCTTGGAAGCACAGTCCTAGTTGAAAGCACAGGAGTAGCATTGTTTTGCAGACCTTGGAAGCACAATGATGTCCTTTATCTTGCACCCCTTGTAGATCCAACTAGAAGTCTGCACTGCAACAGACATGAAGCACCCTTGGAGTTTTGACATCATTATTGAAGCAGCTTGATATCCTGGAGGATATCCTAAAGCAATGTTGAAGTCTTGTAGAAATCATTAATGAAGAGATGGTTTTAGAACTGCTCCTAATCTCTCATTCGAGGACTTCTACATGATGGACTCTCTCTACTGGAATGGTCTAATCATAATTAGCGCTCTTCTGTAAGGCCTCATTGTATTGGCATACCTTCTATTGGGCATCTGCGAGTTATAGTTATATGGTCTCTGTTCATCTAAGATATGCGTTTTGTATGATGCTTTGTCAATTTTGCTCAATGCCTAAAGAACGTAAGTAAATTGCCCCTCCCGGCATGCCTGAGAAGGAAGAGTAGGAAGAGTAGGAAATTTTGAATTTATAAAGAAAATGCATGCTTCTTTAGATATTAAGATGGACAAGATTATGAGGATCCCCTATCCCCCAATTGTAATAGAAAAGTTGTTCCAAATGTTGTTGATGAAGTTCAACCCTTAACAAGTGTAGTGTGAAGGAACCATTCATGTAGAGTCGCTGAATAAGTTTCTTGTGATGTTATATGACAATGGCTTCTCTGTCACACATAAAGAATGTACATGAATCATGCTTTGCTTAGACAATGCTCTATTAGTCTAGGGTTATGTGGTTTTTGGTGTATGGACAGTCGGTAAGGATAAATATTTTTAGAGTTTGTAAGCAATTCCAATAAAGTGGTGATTGCTAGATATGTTTTTTGCAGAATAGTTGCCAGTATTGAAAGTTTTGCAGTGTAAATGAACACAAATTATCTGCTTTTTTGAATTATATATGATTGAAAAACATGTTGAGTATTAGGAAATAGATAATTGTCTACTTGTTTAACATGAATTTATTGTTATTTATTTTTCAGGTTTTTGAAGTGTAAAAAATGGTGCAAAAGTGGCGTTTATGCATTGAAGTGTCTTGCTTTCCAAATCCAGGTCGAGCAGTTATTAAATTCGTCCTTT
>APFE030397786.1:13828-24119 GCA_000404065.3 Pinus taeda | reverse complement strand
ACCAATTATAAACAGATGGCTACGTCCATACTGTGTCTACATGAGTCTATGATTATGATGTACTATGAAATCATTCATGTATCAGAGTAGTAGTTAGTCTGATAGTTAAAGTTTTTGATCTAAGTATGGGAATGCCTACCTCAGCGATGATATAATCTTATACATGTATTTTGTGTTGAAAATTGTAGGTTCTGACTGGGCTCTCCACAACATAATCCTTTAAATGATAAAGTACTTCACCCTTCCTAGATGATATAAAACCCTAATCTATTACAGGCTTCGCACTTTAGGGGGAAATCCGTTACACTAAAATTTGTCACCGTGACTATCTGCAGTTAGTATGGCTCCATCAAAAGTCATACTATCTTCCTTGGTAAGCCTAATACGTCTGCTCTCCATGCCAAAATTCAAGAAAGAGAGAAAGTCTTTAAAAAACATGTTTATCTCTGGGTACGCAGGTTCTCTCTACCTCACCTGCGTGTATGCATCCCAAGTTCATTATACCTGCGTACTTGTACGCTCTGTATGTCAAGGGTTGGGTGCGTACCCCTGTAAAGGTCAAAAGGCGCGATTTTCATCTTAAAAAAGTTACTTGTGGTCATTTCTAGAGCATTCTAGAAGCTTGTTTGATGTGTATTGAGCGCCTCCAGATGGTTCATGTATCCCTATGAAAGAGGAACTTATTCCATCAAGAGAGGAGCTACCCTATCCAAAGAGGGGCTTATCCCATTGATGTTGGACCTGATTAACTTCCTCTAGAGAATTATAAATACAGGCATTGGGCCAGAGGTGGGGAGGTTGAAAGCTGGATATTCCAAAGGGTAGATGTTGTTGGAATTAGGACTTCCTTGTAGAAGCTTGTGAGGAGAGATTCCCATCCTTTCTTGTTTCATTTGGAAGTGGGTGAGCTTATCAAAGTAAAGGAAAACTCTTGTTGGACCCTGGGAGGAACTTGCACAACACCAAGGCTCAGGTTGTAATGCTTTCTTTTGTTTCCTATTAATACAAATAAGTCCATTCTTCTCAACAATTTGTTATTAATGAGTTGTTTCATATACTCCTTGGTCTGTATGTTGAATATGTTTTATTTTATGAGATATTCAAGTGCTATTTAATCGTTTGATTGTTAGTGAATGCAGGTTTCAAAGTGAAGGAGGAGCTCATCCGGATCGACGAGGCTGGACTACTACAACAGCGTTGGACTATAGGTAGGATCTAAACACTTGATTTATTGTATGGTAAATGCATGTTTAGAGAAGGATTGTTCTTAATTGTCTTGTTTGTCACTAGAAATCCTTAAGCTTCTAGGGAGGTTGGTTTTGTCCGCAAGATTAACTCTTTCCGCATGACACATTCCTTTCTGAAAAGATAGAATTCATTTAACATTGAGGACAACTTTTACTTCAAGGGGGGAAATGTAAAAATCCTATATTTTTCCTTTTTATATATTGGATTTTTTTGGACTTTTGAATTATTATTGGATTTAACATTTATGGAAGCTAAAATGGGAATTATGTGATGATGTAAATATTTTTATTGAATTAATAAATCAATTGTTTGGTATATTCAAGGAAGAGCACTAAAGGTTTATAAGAATTCATATGAGCTTAAGAAAAGTTGTTGGTCGTTAATTCAACATGGTAGACCTTCCCTAAAAACCTCCTAAAAATCCCTAGGAGAAAATAATTAAAAATACTAACATAATGGGATAGAAAGATTATACTTATCACTTTGTTATAAGTAAATATTAAGTGGGTAGAATAAATCATTGTGGGAGAGAAATGCATGCTTTAAAAAAAAAAGATTTTTTTTTTTTGAAAAAAATAAAACAAAAAGGCTTAGGCAAAAGAACAACATTGCTAAAATATACTCAGAATAAATCCATAAAAAAACTACTCATGAATCAAAGGGTTGTTTATTCTTGAAGAAATGAAGAACTTAGCTCAGGGGAAACCGTTGGTGATAGTTCTTGGTTGGATTGAACGTACTCTAGTCCTGAGTATGTCCCCAAACAATAATTCTACTAGTAGACTAGATTTTATCTAATTTTTGTTGTTGATTATGATGATGGTTGGATTTCATTATGTTTAATTAACATTTTTCAATCTGAAGAGTTTAATGTTATCTATGGAAGAATAGTAAACAATGTTGGCTCAGTAAGATGTCTTTTTATAGGCAATCTTAATTCCTACATTAGTTGTCAACCCAAGGTAAGTCATTCTATTTCAAGAGTGCCAACACAGTATGTGCAGTGAAGCTAGAGGTTATCTAATGATGAATCGTTGCAATCATTAAAGTCCAATTCTTCAATTCAATTCACACAACTTTGCAAACAACTATCTATGAAAGGAATGCTTGCAGTAACCTATGTAATTCTATACAACTTGTTCCGAAACCAATTAGAACTTGAATGCAAATGATAATTACATGGAGAATTATTCAAATAAGTTTGAGACTGGTCACACTTAATGAAGTAAATAAATTATGATTATCGAACAACTCTATCAATCTATAAAAACACAAATCAATCCGCATTACTAAACAACGATAACAATAGGCAATTGAACAACAATCAGTAAGTGAACAACAATAGCTATAAAAGATTCCTAAATGGTAAACATTCTATCTTGAAATCCGTAGAAGTTACTCAGTCTTGTCTCTCAAGATCTATGATAACATATATTCAATTTGAATAGAAATCAACCACACATTCACTCATTCTAATCGAGATGCTTACTCAAGTCTAGCTTGCAGCTTCAATATAAATCTAAGGACAACGGTATAAATCAATGTCACCAATATTTAAGATAAATAAAGAACTAAACATTAAATCAAGTACAAAGAGTCAATGTAAATGATTTTTGCAAAGGAGCAATGGAACTTCTTGTGACTGGGCCCAGAGTTGCCAGAAACCTCTGCTTAATAAAAGCTCAGAATACGATGATGTATCAAGCGCAACCTTCTTTCATTAACTTCAAAGTAACAACTGTTAGAGTCTCTGAATTAATAACGTTTTTGCTCCAAAGAGAATAATTACATATTAAAAGTTTGAACTCCTATCTAGTTGCCTTTCAACCTTATATAACGTAAAAGAGAAACTTGGATAGAAGTGAATCCTTGGGATCAAGAGATCCTGAGGATTTTGCAATATAAATCTAATCATATGATAAAACAAGAGTATTCAAATTGATCTTTTACTTCCTTGTCTACCCTAGAAATCGTGGCTTTTCCCCAATCGCATCTCTGCATACAAAGATAGCAAAGAATTAGTTTTTCGTACTAAATTCTCCTATTCTATCACCAAATAGTTTCTTCCAACTTTGATTGATATTTTCCTCATTTTATTCTATAAACATAAATAATATTATAAGGATGAGCGATAAATGAAGCATTAAATGAAGAGAAATCATACATTTTTCTCGTCCCAACATAATCCCCAGCTTACCTTGTTGCATGTCCTCATGCAAGAGTATAGTTCATATGCAACTATATGAGGGAATAAGCAAGGTATAATTCTTCCCTGTAATTCCTAAAACCATTCTTTTTCTTGATGACAGTGAAAGCTTGGGTTATCTCATGATCTTTTAATTTATAATCACTACAGTATTGGTAAGGACAGTACCATATGATTGGGGTTCTGTAGTGTCATCCCATCCATCTTGGTCCCAATGTTTAAAATTCATATTGCTATATTTGAAAAAAGGGGAAGAGGCAGTTTGGAAGTTACCGTATCCAAATGGCTCCCAACCCCTCATAGTGTCACTAGAAACTTCCCATCTTTGCTTTGATGTAGCCAAGGCTTCTTCTTTAATATCCTAGAAGTATTCCCTTCCAGCTTGAATGATATCAGTATGCATTAGCCCAAATTTTTCTACGACACCATTTTTCTTCATAATCTACTTATGCCGGAAAAATATGAGAAGTGGCTATGTAGGTCTCCTCTGACCCATAGGTCAATTCCATATTCACGCCTTTTGAATGTGTTGTAAGCCTTGGCTCATTTTAGCTAATTACCAGCAAAGGAAAGGAACGCTTGAAATTGAATATCTCCTATGAAAGGGGCAAGGTGTCTATCCTTGTCATCCTCTAAAACAAAATTATGCATATGGAGCTCACAAAGGAGGCAGTGAATTTTCTTATCATGTTCTCTGAAACACTTAATAAAGTGAGGAGTGGTTTTAATTTCTGCCAGTTTACCAGCCTTAACGGCCTTAACTTTTAATAGTAGATATCTCTCCACAAGAAGTAAATCATAATTAGTAGTGGGAGCTTGACAAGATAGAGTATCTGAATAGAGAGAACAGACAGTCTCAATTTGTTCTCTGGTTTTCTGCAATTGACCCTCTAAATTCTCAACCTTCTTTTTCTCAGCCTTATATCGAGCAAAAGTCTCGTCCTCCATCCTAGTAAGTGCCTTGAATTTCTTCTTTAGCCCTTAGTGTTCATGAAAAGGGAACACCTTTTCCTTGTGTTGAGCTAGCTGTTGGTGAACTGTTAAAAGCTCATTCTCTAATTTTCTAATATCGACTTCTCTAACTAAGGGGGTGTAAAGAGGCGTTTCATCTATTTGGACTTCTACATATTGGGTATGCTCAGGGCCAGTCTACATAACAACTTCAAATTCTTTCATAATTACAACTTGAACATTTTCTTCAATATTGGTTTCGACATGAGCGTTCACAGTGGGGTAGGCCATTTGAATTCCCTGTGAAAAGATATAGGGCTCCATTGTTTTTATTGAAATATTTTCTCTAATATTAGGCTTAGTCTAGGTTTCTCTTAGGCAACCCTTAAGAAACTCTGTTTGAGTCTCATCATCCTTCACAGAACATTGTTCTATTTGTGTCCTTACATTCTCCATTTATGCTTTCAATTTCCTCGTTCTAGTGGCTTCTTTTAGCCAATATTTCAACTGCCTGATTACCTGCTTCTGTTTTCTGTATTTTTTAAGCACCTTTTTAAGTTTAGATTTGTAGGGCGCTTCTACTCTAGGGCTCCCATATGGGGTTGCATTACCTTATGCTACTTGCACAGGATACATTATGTTATCATCAGGAATGTTCCCAATTAGAGTTGTGTTTGCTAGTGGGATTTCTCCTTCAAACTCATAATTATTATTCATTTCGTGTTCAAGAGATCCTAATGCAATGGCATATCTTGAATTCTCATCATTTTCATGGTCTTCTTCTTAGTAGGCCTCATCCATGGGGGACTTAGAAAAGGGAATATCACTTAGTTGATTGGAATTCTTGAAGGTTTCACCTTCAAGGTTTCTTTATGCTGGCGTTTCTTCGTGCTCCTCGACTTTGAGGGGTGTTTCCATATCATGAACTAACTCTCTCTACTCCTCAATGGCATCAGTGCATGGCTAGGTTTGTTCATGACCAGAATTGTCAGCAGGAGCTGATCGATCAGGGGTACAATTCTGTCTTTCAGTGTTCCCTAGTTGTTCCCTGCCCTCAGTAAACATTTCCATGCTTCCCAAAATCCTTTCCACTTCGTCCTCATAGTCTTACAAAGGAGGGTCTTGAGGACTAAGAAGAGGTCTGTGGGATGGTCAAACTTCTTCCGCTTGTATTTGAATGTGCCCTTGGGATTTTAATCTCACCGAGCATCTACACTTAGCTGATTCTAGGGGTGTGGTGGGGCTCTTTTGTTTTAATATTTTCTTTGGCCCTAGGGTTCTTGGCCCTTCTTGCTATGTTTCCTCATTTTCTGGGGTGGAGCCAAGATAGTATTTATGATATTATCCCATGTTAATTGTTGTTGTGCCAATCTATTTGTGATGATTAACTTTATTAACCCATGATGGCTGACTACACTATGTGAATCCTTGGCTATTGTTACCCGTTGGGCAACATCGTGTAACAGGGAATTTAAATAAAATGGTAAATTAACTAAAATTATTTTCTTTAAAATGGTTAGGAGTTTCAGTTGTTGAGGCTTTACCATGTCATGCTGGCCATTACAAGTGATATATCTTTGGACGATGACTTCCATCTTGTGCCATGGTTGCTGCAATGCCGAAGGATGAATTCCTTTCCCCATTCGTACCAGCCGCTCGCCTGGGTCCTGGAAGGCTTCAATTGTGTTGTATAAAAGGAAATGTTTGTCTGCCCATTTTTCCCATTCTGCCGGAAGTTGGGTGACTTCAGCTAGGACTTCTTTCGAAACTACCATGCTTATGCCTTTGACCACTATACTACCGTTCTGCAGATTTTGCAGAAACTCTAGTGTTAGCTCTTCATCGAATCCCTGCAATCTGTTTAAGTACTGTAACCAGCCAGCGTGTTCAAGGATTTTATGGGCTTAATCCGACACCATCAGTACTAGAGGCTCACTCTAAATTTCTCTTCCACCCATAGTTGCTACAATTGAGTTGGTTCCTTTGTAACAACTGCATTTCACCCCTGTAATGCAACACAACAAAAATGTATATCACAATAATTATAAAGGAAATGAAGCTACTTGGTTAAGTATTATTGTTTTTAGTTAAGTTTTCCATCCTATTAGCCATACTTAATGCAAAATCGTATGTTTGCATGCTTTCCATAATAGTTTCCATTCTTTGACCAATCATAATTTTTTGTTAATTATTACATAATCCTGCACATCATACAATTTGTACCTCGAAGGTAATCCGAACGATTATCACACATTGATTCATAACTGGAATACGTGTTATCCATATGTAGGCCAACCCTCCCCTCTGGTGAGAGAAGGGCGTCGACATCCTTTCAACATGCGGAAAATAGGGAAATAACCAATGTGAAATAAATGTCAGCAACTAATTTGAAAAGCATAGCATGCAAATCAATAAAGCATTTAAGCGACATGCGTCATCAAATGTGAATTGGCCAAAGTAAAAACACCAATACAAGCCATTATGTCAAATATTTCAACGTAAGAGGAATTAATCACATCAGCATAATCAACGATTTGTGTTTAATGGCTGTCATTTAATACACAAACATATGGAATATGATAAATAAAAATAAAAATTACCATGCTATGTAGCTTGTAAAAGTGCTACCAAACGAAGATTTTCTTCTAGAAATAGAGTCATAGGTGATAAGAGGTAGATGTCATATGGAAATATAAGATAATAATTCAATAGCACAGTAGAGCCACTGCTACTAGCAAGCATTCATAGCCTCGGCAAGGTTTCATTTTAACCCTCCCAAATGAGCTAGATTCCTTTTTACAGTTTATTTTTTTCTTTCTTTTGTCACAAAGAGACCACTATGCTGGCATGGTGACCAGATAACCATAGTGCCACTCACCAGAGTGAAACAGAGATGATCAGGATGGCTCGTGATGAAACCCCCTGTTCGTCTAACAAATTAATTATCAAGATGATCATTACCTTGGTTTGGTAGCCAAATTGGAATGTCACCTGTTACATTCTTATGATCATGGTATGTTGGCTCATGATGAGACCCCTTATCCTCTTTGGACAATGCTGTAAGCATTTTTCTATTTTACTTTGCTATTGCAATTTTTCTTGTAAAAAGGGAGGCTCATTTTCTCCTTAAGAGTCAGGGATGGTGTAAGAAGTAAGAAGATGCCAATGGAAGTATTATACTCTTATCCCTTATCATCATATCGATGAATTTTATCCATTTGGAAATATAAACATAATCGATCATGGATTAAAGGTAATGAATCATTTCCTAATGTGTCCCAAAAGAAAAGATGTTGAGACAACCATCATAAAGATACAACATATTAAATTGATGAATAAAGATAACCAACACAAGGGTTTTAAAAGTTATAATGACATTATTATTACCATATATCTTTAGAAGATGCACAAATTCACAAGGTGCATATTTGCAATACAAAAGAAGAAGATCATGGTATAATGATTAAGAGAAAAATGAGAAAAAAAAAAATTTAGCTTGCAAAGGTACAGTTCACTAAGCAAAAAAAAAATAAAATAAGGAAAAATGCATTGTTCAATCAATTGATCGATAGTCGCTCAAAACAAAAACAAATAAAACAAATAGTGATGTTCAATCAAGTGAACAACAATTGTTCAATAACTTGAACAACGAAAACCAATAAATGGAAAATGTGTTGTTCAATCAATTGAACAACATTTGTGGGAACACAAAGAAAAAGGCGTTGTTCAATCAATTGAATGGAAAAAGTTCAATTGTGTGAACAATGAAAACAACAAAAAGTGTGTTATTAATCAATTGAATGACATATGTTCAGTTGTTTGAACAGTGAAAAATGAAAGAAATGTGTTTTTCAATATAGCAAACATACAATTGTTTAAACAACGAAAACAACAAAAATGTGGTGTTCAATCAACTGAATGAAATACGTTCAGTTGTTTGAACAACGAAAAATGAAAAAAAAAAGTGTTGTTCAATCAATTGAATGACAAATATTCAATTGTTTGAACAATGAAAACAACAAAAAGATGTGTTGTTCAATCAATTTAATGGCATACATTCAATTGTTTGAACAACAAAAAGTAATAAAATGTGTTGTTCAATAAATTGAATGGAAAACGTCCAATTATTTGAACAACAAAAACAAAAAAAAATGTGTTCAATCAATTGAATGACAAATGTTTAGTTGTTTGAACAAAAAAATATGACAAAGAAAAATTGTGTTGTTCGATTAATTGAGTGACAAACGTTCAATTGTTTGAGCGGCAAGTTATAGAAGAAAAATAGATATGTTTTTTAATCATTTGAATGACAGACGTTAATGTTGGCATTATGATTCTGGTTTGCTACTATGGCACAGATGTTAATGTTGGCATTATGATTCTGGTTTGGTACTATGGCACAGGTGTTGTACTTGATGGCAACTCACTCTAGTGGCAGATAACAGTTCAGGCACTCAGAAAGAAGAAAAAGACATATTCGCAGGTTAATCTAGACGAAGACGCGTATACACGCGGGTTATACATTACAAAAGCGTGTATATGTTGGGGACTTACTCTTGGTCCATTATAGTTACTCCTTGGGATTTGAACCTATGGTTTTGGACCACAACGTCTCGTCAGATGTGTTGATCCCTAGTATTGGGTCCATGGTATTGGCTTATTATGGTTTTGGACCATGGTATTGAGGAAGGCCTAAGACTATAAAAGAGGAAGGAGATGATGTGGCAAAGTGTGTCTGGATTATCATTGAATATCTGAAAAGTGGTAGATATGAATGCTGTTAATTGGGTTATGGTGTAGATCTAGATCCGAATAAAGGAGAAACCTTAGCGTAAAGAAGAAGGATAAGTTCTGTTGATGGGTCATAATCTTTAAGCTTGAATGATAGTATCTTTATATGATTTTGGTCTGTTATATGTGGCACTTGCTTGATCTATATCACTGACAATCTTGGTTAATTAGTGTTTTTGAATATCTGAAAGAGCCAATTTTCCTTTATAGATCTGTACGCAGGTTCAGTGAAGCGAAGACGCATATACACCCTGTTTCAGTGAATAAAAAAAACGTATACGCAGGTTGTTCCAGGCAAAGAAGCGTATGCGCGCATGTTGCAAGTTATTGAAATAGCGTATATACTTTAAGTTGTGATCTAGCTACTTTTGTCTATTGCTGCTGTGTTCTGGGTTCAGTTTTGGTGTGTGGTTTCTGGTACTGTGTTTTGGGTACAACTGTCAGAGAAGTATCTACTTGATTCAGATCTAATTGGTGGAAATAAGATTGGTTGATGAAAAATTGTTGATGATTGATTAATGATCATGTATCCAGTCTGAAAATTTATGAAACGTGGTCCCTAGAAGAAAGAGAAGGTTGTAGCCTTCTGTAGGCCAGCACCTACGTACTAGTATCTTGGCTATTACAAGAGCTAAAGGGGGTTGTAGCTCCCTTCCAGGAGAAGCTGGAGAATGAGAGAGGGTTGTAGATCTCTGCGGGTTTCCTGCATACTGGTAAAGGACTGTACTAGTACATTGTAAAAAGAAGTTTCTAATTTAAAAGAAGATAGAGATGAATTGCAGCAGGTGGTTTTCACCCACATTGGGTTTCCACCTTATATCTTTGTTCTTGTGTGTTATTGTCTTTCTGCTCTGTTTTTCTGTCTCTAGTTACTGGTTATTTGATTCTGCATCACAGATTAACAATCATCATCAGAAAGATAAAGTAAATTAAATGGTTGCTTTGTATACGCGAGTTTCCTTCTGCATAGTTGCGTATATACGCGGGTTTAACTAATTGAAGTAGCATGTATCATTGGTTCTTGAAAAAGGAATATTTGACTTGATAATACTGATTCACCCCCCCTCTCAGTATTATTTCCAACAATTGGTATCA
>APFE030397786.1:2213-13083 GCA_000404065.3 Pinus taeda | reverse complement strand
GAGAGGGAAGCATCAATCAGGCCACCAATTTTTTATGGGACAAACTTCGTATATTGGAAGGTAAGAGTTACTGCCTATATTCAATCTCTTGGTACAGAAGTCTGGGATATCATAGATACAGGGTATACTTTTCCATCAACAACTCCTACAGATTCGGCTGAGAAGAAGAAATATGAAACAAATGCAAAGGCAATCAATACTCTATTAGGATGTTTATCTCAATAAGAATTTGTCAAGGTTATGCAGTATAAATCTGCAAAAGAAATATGGGACAAGATTGTTCTGGGCTATGAAGGAGATGATCAGGTAAAACGAGCAAAACTTCAAACCCTCAGGATTCAGTATGAAAATATCAAGATGTATAATGATGAAAGTTTGGCTAATTATTTTCTTCGTGTAGATGAGATTGTTAATTGTATGAAAAATTTGGGTGAAGAAATAAAAGAGGCTGTTGTGGTTGAAAAAGTCCTAAGATCTTTGTCCTCTAGATTTGGATCTAAAGTTTCTACTATAGAAGAAAAGGAGAATCTACAAAGCCTTAAAATGTCATAGCTACATGGAATTCTAACTGCTTATGAAATGAGGAAAGGAGGTCCATCAGACAGGAGAGTAGTTGCTTTCAACGATTCAGGCAAAGGAGAGTAATATGAGAGAGGACACGTGTCAGAAGAAGAAGAAGAATAAAATTTTGTCTGAAATCTTCAACGGGGTACTGGAAGATTCAGAGGTAAGTTACCTTTCAAATTTTTTGTTTGTGGAAGAGTAGGTCACTATGCTACCCAATTTCCTCACAAGGATAATATTGACAAGGGGAAGGAACCTATTAGATGGAACAAGAAACAAAATGCAAATAAGAAAAGCTATTACACTCATGAAGATAGTGATGGGCTATCAAAAAGCGATGAAGATGAACGAGGTAATCACTATAAACTTTTAATGGCCTTTGAAGATGATGATTACATGGATGCTATAGACGTGGATAGTTTTTATGAAGAAATTACTAGAGTCAAAACATGTTTAGAAGAAAATAATATGATCATTGATACTCTGCATTTTCAACTTGATGAAAAGGAAAAATTTCTTGAGAAGTTAGAATGTGAAATTGTTGGCCTTAGAAAAGAAATTGAGAAAAAAAAGGCCCTTAATCTTAAATTTGTTAAAGGATCTAAAACTCTGGATGAGATTATCAATGTGCAACGTTCCCCTCTAATCAAGACAGGTCTGGGGTATAATGGGGTATATGCAGAAGGACAGGAAAATCAATGGTACATTGACAATGGATGTTCGAAGCATATGACAGGTGATAAAGAAAAACTTGAACCATATACTGCTTTAGAAAAGGGAAAAAAAGTTTCTTTTGGAAATGATACCCCTGCAGCCATAAAAGGAAAAGGCATTGCTCAGTTGAAAGAGAAGGTCAAAGATGGAAATGTTTTTTATGTTGATGGCTTGAAGCATAATTTATTGAGTGTCAGTCAGATGTGCGATAATGGAACCGAGGTAATATTTCGATCAGATGGGTGTAGTGTTCGTGATCTTGATACAGGAAGAACAGTAATCAAAGGCAGAAGAACTCCAAATAACTATACATATTTGAAGAAGGAGAACAACAATGTTATTTGAGCAAGAATGATGAACACTAGTTATGGCGCCGGAGGTTGCGGCATCTAAGCTTTTCACAAATAAGGTAAGCATGCAAATACGAGGGAGTTCGTGGTCTTCCAGACATCAAAATTCCAGACAACACCATATGCAAATCATTTCAGTTTAGGAAGCAAACCAGAACTAAATTCCCTGAGAAGGAAGGATTAACCAGGAGGCCTCTTGATCTAGTCCATACAGATGTATGTGGTCAATTTAGGACAAGGTCACCTCAAGGAGAAGAATACTTTATATTATTCATTGACTACTACTCCAGGATGGTTTGGTTAGGACTTATGAAGCACAAGGATGAAGCATTCGAAAAATTCCAATCCTTTAAAGCCCTGGTTGAAAATGAATCAGATTACAAAATTAAGTGTCTCAGGTTAGACAAAGGTGGGGAGTTTACCTCAAATGAATTGTTCGATTTCTGTGAGGAACATGGAATAAGAAGGGAATTCTCTACAGCTAGGACTCCTCAGTAAAATGGAGTGGTGGAAAGGATGAATAGAATAGTCCAACAAATGGCTCGTGCTATGCTTGATGAGTCTGGAACTCCCGCAACCTTCTGGGGTGAAGCTACATATGCTGCGGTTTTTATTCTCAACAAAACAAATGTCCGAGTGAACAACACTCAAACCGTGCATGAGCTTTGGTATGGTGAGACTCCTTCGGTAAAGCATTTCAAAATTTTTGGGAGCAAATGCTCTATTAAGAATATTGATGAACAGCTTGGCAAACTTGAACCTAGAGCTGATGAAGGCATTCTCCTTGGTTATTCTCCCTACAACAAAGCATATAAGTGTTACAATAAAAGACTTGGAAGAATTGTTGACAGCATTGATGTAGTGGTTGATGAAAAGGGATACATCCCTAGGCAAGTAAATCATGAAGATATTGAAGAAGATGAAGACTACTCTCCAAATCAGACTGAGGATGAAGAAGAGACCCATGAAGAAGAAACCCGTGAGGAGCCAGAGGAACAGATAAGGATAGAAGAAAAGACTCCTTCTAGGTATGTTCAAAAGAATCATCCTGAATCACTGATTTTGGGGCAAAAGGAGGCTGACATACAAACAAGAAGAACAATTGTAGAAGCTTCAATCTATTTGGCTTTACTCGCCTCCACTGAACCAAAAAATGTAAGAGAAGCTTGCAAAGATGAATGTTGGGTCAAGGCAATGGATGAAGAACTTGAGCAGATTGAAAAGAACAACACTTGGGACTTGGTTCCTAGACCAAAAGATAAGAATGTCATAGGGACAAAATGGATCTTCAATAACAAGTTGAATGAAAATGGGGAAATTATTAGAAACAAGGCCAGACTTGTTTGCAAAGGGTATTCTCAACAAGAAGGAATATACTTTGAAGAAACTTTTGCTCCTATTGCTAGACTTGAGGCCATCCAAATGTTCCTTGCTCTCTCAAGTTTTCAAAAGTTCAAAGTATTTCAAATGGACGTGAAATCAACCTTTTTGAATGGGGAATTAGAAGAAGAAGTGTACATTGAGCAACCAGATGGTTTCATTCTTGGGAATGATCCAAATCTTGTATGCAGACTAAAAAAGGCTCTCTATGGTCTTAAACAAGCTCTAAGGGCTTGGTACTATCGTTTGGACAAATATCTTCATCAACAAGGCTTTTCAAAAGGATCAGCAGATAGCAATCTTTATATAAAAATTGAAAACGACAAATTGCTAATACTTGTTGTGTATGTAGATGACATTATCTTTGGCAGCAATGAAGAAGCTATGAGTCAAAGCTTTGCCTTAGTGATGCAAAAAGAATTCGAAATGTCTTTGCTTGGAGAATTGACATATTTTCTTGGATTGCAAATCCAACAAAATGAAGGCAGGATCTTCTTGTCTCAAACCAAGTATCTCAAGCGGATTTTGAAGAAATATGGCATGGAAGATGCAAAACCAGTATGTACCCCCATGGTCACAGGATGCAGCCTCAGTGCAAATGATGAATCAGCAGCAGTGCATCAACCAACCTACAGGTCTATGATTGGAAGTCTACTTTATTTGACAGGTACCCGACCAGACATCATGCATGTAGTGGGAATAGTTGGAAGATTTCAGGCAAATCCAAAGGAAACTCATCTTCATGCAGTGAAGAGAATTTTTAAATATCTTCGAGGGACTCAAAACTATGGCTTATGGTATCCTAGCGATACAGATCTCACACTTCATGCTTATACAGATGCAGATTGGGCCAAAAGCGTGGATGACAGGAAGAGCACAAGTGGTGGTGCATTCTTTATGGGTTCCAGATTAGTATCTTGGTTTAGTAAGAAACAGAGTTCGATTGCATTATCTACAGCTGAAGCAGAATATGTGGCTGTTGCATCTTGCTGCACTCAACTCCTTTGGATGATGGAGACCTTGCAGAATTTTCAAATCACTTGTACACCACCTATCTCCATCTTATGTGATAATACAAGTGAAATCAACATTTCAAAGAACCCAGTCATGCATTCAAAGACCAAGCACATACCGATCAAGTATCATTTTCTCCGGGAACAAGTGCTTAAACAAAAGGTCAAGTTGGAGTATGTTCCTTCTAAGGAGCAAGTTGCTGATATACTCACCAAACCACTGCCCAGGGAGAACTTTGAATACCTCAGGCAAAAGCTGGGGGTTGTTGATGCATCATCTTGTTGTTGAATCTCTTCTGAGTGTTGGTTGTACACAAGGTTCATCTGGGTATATGCGTACATGTGCTGGTTTGCGGATTGGTCGAAGATCGAATGGCACAGGTTCAGGGGGAGCATATAATGCATTTTTTGCATTATGGTAGCTCAGAAGGAGAACACGGATGCAGATCTAAACATGGCTGCAATATGTCTCTATCTCTTTCATGGTCGTTTATGGTGTTTGGTGGATTATGATTCTTCTTTGCAGATATGGTTTATAGTCAGGGGGGGCATGTTCTTAGGGGGAACATAAACCCTTTTCCCTTGATGTCAAAGGGGGAGAATGACGTTGAGGATCTTGAGGTTGCCATCAAGTCCAAAGGGGTAGATAGTTGGCATTATGATTCTGGTATGGCTCTATGATACAGGTGTTGTACTTGATGGAAACTCACTCAAATGGCAATGGTCTGTTCAGGCTCTCAAAATGATGGAAATTAAGAGGTTCGCAGGTGAATGGTTCAAAAGGTGCGGACCCGCAGGTTCACCGTGCAGGAGGTGCGGTCATACCCGCAGGTTACCCGTTCAGTAGGTGCGAAACCCCAATTCACTCACTTCAAGGCAGTGAAGCGCGCTCATGTGGGGTTTCTTATGTTTGACCCGTGGTATTTAGCCCGCCTTTTCTGATGCTATGGTTTTGGCCCGTGGTATAGGATCTATTTTAGCCCCGGTTTGGATCCCTTGTATTGGTTATTGATGGTTTTGTCCCATGGTGTGAATAAGGGCTTGTCTATAAATAGGGAAGGAGATCACTTGGTTGACGTATCTTTTCAATTGAATATCTTAAGATCTGAAATATTGGGTTGTCAATATAAAATGCTTGATCTAAATAAAAGTAAATTTGAAGGTAAATCTATGAAGTTGTGATCTCTCGGGCGCATAATCAGATCTGTGGATCTGACTGACTGTGGCACATTGGTGTACTGAAAATTTGGCCCTAATCAGAAGTCCACAGGTGATCCGAAGGCGCAGTGCGTGGGTACGCAGCGCAGTCAAAGGCGTAGTGCATGGGTACGCAGCGCAGTCAAAGGCGCAGTGCGGGGTACGCAGTACAGGAGAAGGCACAGTGCGGGGCGCACGCAGCACATACAAGCGTGAAGTGTGAGTACGCAGGCGAGAAGAAGGCACAGTGCGGGTCTACGCAGTAAGTCGGAAGTGGAGGTGCGGATCTGAAGAAGAGTTCGCAGAGAAGAAGAAGAACAAGTGTGGATCTGTGCAGTTCTGTCTCAGAAGAGCTCTGGATATACGCAGGCCCCTATTGGTGAAATTGCGGTCTTATCTTGAAACAATTGTTGATTGTCTTTTATCTATTGGAGCAAAGTTTTGGGTTTAGATTTCTGGTATTCCTTTATGTTTACAGCATTCTGAAGAGTGGGTGATTCATTGGTTTATTATATAAGGAGATTGGGTGATTTTCATGTACTTGATGATTATTTGATGTTCAGGGATCTAGTTTGAAAATTAATGAAACGTGGTCCCTAAAGAAGTAAAAGAGCAAAGGGGGTTGTAGCTCCCTTCCAGGAGAGACTAGAAAACGAGAGAGAGTTGTAGCTCTCTTCAGGTTGCAGCCTGTGTACTGGTAAAGGACTGCACCAGTAAAAGATCATTGTAAAAGGAGTTTCTAATTGAAAGAAGATAGAGACTTATTGCAGCAGGTGCTTTTCACCCACATTGGGTTTCCACCTTATATCTGGTGTTCTTTGGTGTGACTATCTGTTTTTCTTGTTCATGCTCATTATTTTATGGTACTAACATACAAAGTAATGATCAATATCTGAAGAATAATTCAAAGTAGAAATAAGGAAGATATATTGAAAAGAATTTGATAATACTGATTCACCCCCCCTCTCAGTATTATTTCCAACAATAAAAACATATCTTCCTTATTGATTTCAACAATCCTTTTGTAATATCCCCATTTTTTGTTTCCCTTATGATGCGATTAGGGTGGATTTCTAGGATTTGTGTTAACCATGTCACAGGAGCGACATTACGTCATTAGTGGTTCCAAGGGGTATTAGAGGAGTTTTATGGGATCCAAAAAGGTTTATCTACTATATTTCATCACTAGGGTTAGTTTTGCATAGTTCATTTTTTGTTCTATTACATTCTAGTGATTCCTGTAAAACAAGATTATTATCAAGAAAATTTTAATTAAATATGCTAAAGGTGTTATTTAGAGTTGATTATTTGGAGAAACACCTTAGTGTAATAGCTTGTTGGAACTAGGATGAAGAGATATATAGGACGGGATGATGAAATGTTACTTTTAGTCGCTCAAGGAATCATAGAGGTAGATTAATTATTTTATGGGATTAAAAGTGACTTAAATAGAATGAAATAAAAAGAGTCACTAATAAAGTAAAAGTTCTTCTAGAAGGTTGGAGAGAGATCCATCAAATATTTAAAATATGGGAAAACAAGAACTTGGTTTTCAAGTTTATAAAGCCCTAGGATGAAAACCCTTGGGTTTCTTGGTGTGGTGCACATTTTATTTAGAAATATCATAAGATTTCATCAACATCAGTAGGTGAACATATCTGGAGCACATATGTGGGTTAGAAGTGGGGATAACCCAGATCTCTAATTTGGGCTTCCTTTCCAGTAATGTAATGGAAGATCAAAAGTTATTATCAGCCATTTGTTGGTGTTTGTAACAGGTTCTCATAACCTTATTTAATATAATAATGTTGACTTTTTTTATTTTGCTGGAATTTCACGTGTGTATTTTTGAGTTGCAACATTTCATTAATTTTGTAACACTGTCCTCCCACATCTACCCAATTAACTAGCCAACCGAGGTAAACATGTGACGAGAAGCTACTATGATATGATTCAACCTCCTAGGTGACCTTAAGGAAGTGGAATTGATGGAAACACATCAAACATACCTCCCACATCAACAACAACACTCCCAGGAGCCACCCCAACCACACATGTATCATGCCCTTGGGTCCCACGAAGTTTTTAAGATATCAAACCTCTGGACACACCCATGTTATGGGCATGCTAATTTACATAGAGGTCTGGATGCTCCCACAAGCCTGCATGCGTGCGTCCAAGGACTATTTTTGGCAGACATGTGCTAGAGGACATGGGATTTAAGGCACTTTTCAAGCCCAAAATTCTAGCCACTGCCCAAAACTTGCTGCAACTTCTGGAATCCATTAAACACATGATAACAAGACTAATAAACCAAAAAATAACTCCAGTACTAGGCCTCACCATTTCCAACTAGGACTGAAATTTTGTCAAACACTTTGCATGAATTAGCTGCATTATTATCTATTAGGTCATAGATACATTTTCCATTCATTACAAGTAAAAACATGATGAGATCTATACATAGCCACCATCATAAAATATAAACATAACCAACATAATAACAACAAAAATATCAAGGAAATCACAACCATATGATCCACATATAAACCAATACATTTTTACATAAGAAATCAAGGAGATAACCTCTTATTAATGAATGAAAAATCCAACCCAAGATGGGACTATCACGTTCCATCCAACCACAAAATGGTGTGGCCAAATATCTCTTAAGCCATTCACCCCCATGCCATATTCCAAGCATGAATGTGGGACTCAAACCAAAAGAACCAACCAGGGCATCCTGAGGCTAAACCACCTCATCCTCATCAATAGAAACTAGGCTTTACTGTATTCCATCCCGGATCACTAGGCCAACACAATGAACATGTAATAACATGCATTACCATGATCTCCTCTAGATTAATAGGCCAAAAAAGCATGGATGCCACTGGATTTCTCCACCTACACCATGAGGAATTTTCCTATCTCCTAGTCTTTCAAGCTTTACCACAATCCACACTAGATCACTAGGCCCTAAAATGAGACCCACTCTCCAGGCTTTATTGCATATCCCAACTTAGGATTACTAGGCCCAACGGAGAGAAATCCACCTCCTGGCTTTACCATATATCTCGCTAATCATCGACAAGGCACATAATCCCGATTTTACCGCAACCCACATTCTGGATCAAGGGTTACTAGGATAATGGCTTTACTGCGATCCACAATTTGGTTCAGGGAGCGTTAGGTCATGTGTTCTATCATTTGGAGATCCACCTCACTCAGTTTCAAATTCATCTGACAATCCATCTCAACCAAAACATGAGAACTCCATCACACCATGGCTATATGAAAATGGAAAGGCTAGGTTGAAAAACTATCACACTTAGCAAAACCCATGCCATAACAAAAAAAGAACCACATGCAATACATGCATGCCAATTATAGCATGGAAAACACACATGCAAATTGATAGCTACAAAGAATCTTGTTGTAGCTACTTGATCCTACTCTTCCTTGTTTGCTCATTCCTTCCTGTTGCCTTCTTTTCCTTTCTTGATCCAATGCAAAACCTGAGCAAAATCTTGCCAACTAATCCTCAGAAGCCTTTTTATTAATGAGGCCTCTATTTTATTCGATTTCCATTATTTTCCTTCAATTTCCTCCTCACATGCAACCTGTGACCTTTCACCTCCCTTTTCTCCTAATTTCCTTTATTTTCATAAATAAATGTACCAAAAATGTCATTTTTCCTTTCGAAGTCCTTTATCCATTGCATTTTCCAATTTCCTTAGCCATAATAAACCAAATGAATAGCCAGACTAGGATGTTTTGCCCAACATTCATCTTGGAATACGTGTCCCTGTTGGAAATACTGAGAAGGGGGGTGAATCAATATTTCTTTTCAACTGTTATTTTACCAGTTAAAACATTTATATTCAAAACACAAGATGAACAACAAGAATAAATGATTTTATTAATATAATCTTTGCAATAAAATAGATACAATATATATTTGGTTCCAATCTATTTCCAAGCACCAACTTGGACTTTTGTGAGGCTCTAACCTCCAGAGCACCAACTCTGTTTTTTCAAGGCACCAACCTTGGACTTAGGAGCACAAACTCCCAGGACACCAATCCTTCCAGTTCTGAGGCACCAACCTCAAGGGCTCCAACCCTCCACTGTCAAGGCATCAACCTTGGATATAGGAGCACCAACTCCAAGGACACCAATCCTTCCAACTTCTGAGGCACCAACCCCAAGGGCTTCGACCTAATCTTGTCAAGGCATGTTTGATAGTAATGTTCTGCTCCCAAAACTCTTCTTTACTAAATTCTGTTTGTTTACAGCTTCACTGTAGTCTCCATGCTACAACATCAATAGCAAACAATATTCATATGAAGAAGTCTTTACAACTCTTCATGCTGTCTACACAGTTTCTGCAAAAGTTATCTCATGATGATATCAAATAGCCATCATGATCTCTGATAATGTCTCCACACAACTTTAGTGAGTCTACTATTAGCTGCACTAAGCTCTTCAAAAGAACCAAATCTCTATTTCAAGCCTCTATTCTCACTGTCATGGTGAATGCTTCCAATGTGACTACTGTGCACTATTATTGCTATTGCAATCTCTTACTTCCCAGAAATACATTTACATATGCTTCAATACTGGTGTTGGCTACTATTCCCTTCAAGTATATCAAATAAAACTTTATTTATCTTTTCACAAAATTGTTCTTCAAGTTGTGTTATGTACTTGATTAATTCATCGCTGGTCTAAGCCTTTCACAGGTTAGCCTGATCAATAGAGTTGCTCATCCGTCAGCTTCCTCCTATCCTGCTGGACCTTCGGCTTCCTCCTATCCTGTTGGACCTTTGGTCCTTTTCTTTCCTGCTGGACCTATGACTTGCTCCTTTCTTCCAATTCACCAACCACAACCACTTTTTTTTCTCTGTTATATAAGCCTGATATGCTGACCTTTGGCTTCCTCCTTGCTCACTTGAGCTTCGGCTTCTCAACGCTCACTCGACCTTCGACTTCCTCAACACTCGCTCGACCTTTTGGCTTCCCTCCTCTAGTCACTTTAGCTTCCTCTGCGCTTGCTTATCCATCTACGCTCGCTTGATTCTTTGGCTTCTCGGTCCATGGCTTCCTCTGTCTATTCGAGTGTTCCAATACTCACAGGACACGTAAATTTAGAAGGTGTTATCACTTAAAACCACAGTTCACCTATGTCCAAAGATTCATATAATTTTTTTTTTTTTTAAGTCAATAGGTTTCTATGTGCGTCACTTTGAAATTAGAATTTCAAAAGGTATTGATGTGAGTCCTTGTAAAAAACCGTTAGATACCCTCCATCATTATTGTTTAAGGCATGTCTTGTCTTGTTTGCGTCATTTGTATTTTGCGCAGTTTCGCAGCGCAGTCTGATTGGCCAATTTAGCTGCGCAATGATTTTTCCCCCTTTTCGTAGCGTATCATTTACCAGCCATTTCGTAGCGCATGTTGTCAATTCATAATTGTCTGCGCTATGAAATCGGGGATTCGGGGTTTTCGCAGCGCGTTTTCTTGAAATGTCAAGTCTGGGGAGATGAGTCATTAGGTCCGTCCACATTTTGTCAATTGATGTCTTCTCCAGGTCATGATAGGTTATCATTCCGCCATCAGGTTTAGGATCACACACATGACAATTATTCTAAG
>APFE030397777.1:0-28221 GCA_000404065.3 Pinus taeda | reverse complement strand
GATATTTTCTCGGCGATATATCGTTTTGCCGAAAATATCGCGATATTTTCGAATATCGCCGATATTATCAACAGTGCAAATTACCACCTGAGTAATAAATGCACTGCTGAACAAAAGGGGATTTCTGGCCTAAATACTACCCGGAAAGTTCTGCAAATTTAATCGGGACCTCTCCTTCAAATACCCATAAAAACCCAGAAGGGGTTTGGTCTAATTCCAACCCTCTAAATTCACCCCCAATTCTTGTGAGCCCCTCCACTAACTAGATAATTTGTGCTACAGGAATTCAGCCACTGAATCCCGCCAAAATGCTGGGAAGATTCCCTCAACGCTCCTCCTTGTATCTCTTAGCAAGCCCACAAACTCCTGGTCAGGTCTGCCCCACAATTATCTCCCCTCAATGAACTGCACAGTCTAGAAGCTCCTCTGCGCAAGCCTGACATAGGAAAATGATAGCCCCAAGTCAGCCCCACAATTTATCCGAAATCTCGAGCAAATACCAAGGGAAACCAACCCAGAAAATCCCAGAACCAATCCCAGAATAAGATGGCTCTCCCAAGAATGCGTACCCCTGTTTAGTGTCCTAACTGCTCCACTTGATGACTGGTTGTGCCTGCAAACTCCTCCCAAAACAACTCTGAATTGTGAAGATGTCTCCCCTAGAGTGGCACTCAAAGTCCACTAAAGGTAGAGTGGAGATATCTGCTTGGAAACCCCTACTGCTGACCAACACTTACTTGTCTTAGCTCAACAACTCAAGAGAACTTGGTTCTATTGCCAAATTGTCAAAAGCCCCCAAAATGAGGGCCAAACCTCCAATTTATAGCCAGCCATCCCTCATGCTCCTTGTGGGCTCCACCCATCAAATTCCCTCTCTCACCTAATATTCCCTTGGAGTGGCCCCCACTCTCCACTTCCCATCGAATTTCTTGGCTTTTTTAATGTTTGGGGTGACGCCTTTATAAATTTTCCTTTTCACTCATTTTTACTAGGTTTATATGTCAAATATTTATTAACTGCCAAAAATTGCAAAATTGAGAATTCCCTTAGCAAAATTATTAATTGGGGATGTGACATCCTCTCACAAGCTCCATGCACAAACTTGTGCTTCCTATTGCTTGGTCTCACCAACTCGTGCTCACCAAAACAATAATTAAACTTGTACCTTTGCTCCTTCTTTTAAAGGTAATTTGAATGGCTAAAATTAGTGAATTTTTAATTAAGGAATTGAGCTGGAGCTTTTCTAGTTAACAAAAGTCAACAAAACTAGTTAACTGGATCCTCCTAAAGTTTAGGAGGCTAACTCCGCTTTAACTCACACTAGAAAATCAAGAACTTGACTTTTAATTTCAACACATCAGTTAACTACCTCATGCACTCCTAATTTTTAGGGAAACTCCTAAATTTTACGAACTTGATGATGCACAAAAGAAGGAACTCGATTTTGACTCCTTAAATTAAGGCACAAATCAAGGAATCACGTTTCTAGCTAATTTCAACAAGCACATTGGCGAAATTTGAGTGATCTTGCTCTCAAATTAGCTAGGGTGTATGGTTTCAACATTAAAACTAACAATCTGCAAGTAGGGTTTCCAAAACCCTAGACTCTTCTCTAAGAATTCTCAATTTTTTAATTTTAATTTTTTTTTTTAATTTTTTTTTTTTTTTTTTAATTTATTTAATTAATTTAATTTAATTATTATTATTATTTTTTATTTTTTATTTTTTCTCAAATGGCAAAATGATAGTATGAGGAGAGTCTCTTCATTTTCCCTCTTTAATAACTCATTTGCCATTTTGCCACATTTTTATCCCTTTATTTTTTATAAAGTCACTTTAGTGGTTTTTTCAGTTTATAAATTAAAAGTGACTTTTCGTTAGACTAAGACATGTCCCCCGTTTCACCACATCTCCCAGGCGAATCATGTTCCCTTGGTTAATTTTGTCCCGCCTTAGCCTACGTGGTAAGCTAGTGGAACTCCCCCTTATACCTCCTAAGCGGTTGGGGACAGTACACTAGAAGGTTCACTGCAATTCTTACTGGAAGTTTTTGTCCTTTGCTTGAACGTGAAAAGTTGGTTTGAAAGATGTTTCATCAGGGTTTGCTTAGCAGTTCACATGTTATGTATCACAAAAACATCCTTAAGAGTACAATTATGCATGTTTTTTCCCTTATGTCCCATTTGATGCAACAGTCAAAGAGCATGTACTACACTTGCTAAGACTTAAACAGGCTCCCAACATGATATGACTTCGTAATTCCAAGGAAGCAACCATTAAACAGTCCTTTAAGCTATAGACCAACATCTAAAATAAACAAAATTGGAAAAAAATATAAAAAATGAGAATCCAAGTGCAGAGTAAAATGTGGAATACTAGATGTCTACTCCTTATTTCATAGAGTCATTTATTTTTCTTGGGCACAGATTTGGGTTCGCTATAGCGACCCCTCTTTAACTTCCTAATCAATATCATAGTCTTCTCATGTAAGCTCTTGTTCCTTCCTGAGCAATGCATCATATGCACTTTCTTTGATTGTATGCTTCTTATGTGTGAATGGATTCTATAATTAGTTAAATGACATAGAGATGGTTAAAATACATCATTTTAAATTCTGAAAATCTCAGGATATTACATAATACAACTGGCCATGTACTACAGTTTTTAAAGTAAAATCTCAGTTTATGCTGATATGTGTTGGCCTAAAACTTCTTATTATATGCATTATAGTTTGTATGTGCAAGAAATATTTCATTTGTTTTAAGGTTTTATCTTTTAGTATCTCAAGGCTTGTTTGATGCATTCATGCAGATTGGATTGGTTAAGAATGACATAATCAAACTGTTTGATAACCTTGAAAGTTATGGTATGGCTCTCATCATCCCTCATTTTCTCTTGATTCATTATTTGTATGGTGTCTTCCTCTCTGTCGTTGTAATTACATTGATTGATTCTATTATGCTGTTTCCTTTTTCAATACATAATATCATATATGATATCCTATTTCTTAATTAGGAAGTACACAAAGCACTAGTATGCTTTGATCACGACATTTTCATTTCTATCCATCTAAAGATGGCAACAGGATGAAATGTTGTATTTAACATGTTGACAAAGTTTGATGTTTGATGAGTGTATTACACATTTTTATAGAAGTGAATTTTGTCCATGGACACCTTATATATTTTTTTGACAACTATTTGGCATGATTGAACATGATCCCTCTTCAAAGTATTCAGGATTTTATAAACACAAATGTTTTGGGGAATGTTTTATTTGTTGTTGCCGTCTTTTGGTTATGAATTTTTCTTCACTGAGATACATATTATTGGTAACAGTGAACAGTAGATATTATTTAGTTTTTTTTAATTATCTACAAAATTATATCAATCATGGTATTAGGATTTTCACGCCATAATTTTGTTTGGGTTTAATATACATTTTTTGTTCCTTGCAATAAGATATTTGGTAGAGCTGCTTTTAATTTCATGTAACATATTTTATTTGTGAAGTCTCATTGTTTCTTTTGAATATAGCTACGTTTGAAATAGAGTGTTACATAGATTTCTGTTTGGCAGAGGCCTAGAATCTACAAGTGTTTCATGAAGCTTGCCATGTCTAACTGTAAATCCTTTAGCCATTGAAAATAGGCAGAGCATTAAACATAGAGATTTATTGATCTTTTTGTGGACAAAAAATATGATAGCTTTCCAGCAAAAACCAAGAAAATTCCAACTATTACTATAGGTGATACCCTCAAATACATCATATAAAACAAAAAGGATCATGGATGCTTTGCGTCCTATGCTCTAACTGTGGATGTTGATCATCCTATGCTGTCTCTCTAATGACAGGTTATAGGACTCTAGAAGTCAATATGCTAGATTAAATTGTTGTTGTTGCTTGATGAGGAGTCATTGTTTTGGTTTGAAACAGAGTCCCTTCACTTCATCTGGCTGGCTTTTCCCTTTCCCATCATTTCTTCAATCCTGTAAATTGAATGCGTCCTTTTCTCTATATTATTTACTTGTTGCTGCAGAAGAGAATTGATCGTTTGTTTCTTCTCTGATTTTGGAGTCACTATTATTGATTCTCCTATGAACAGATCAAATTGAATTGCTGTTCCTTTGAGCAGCCACGTTGAGCTTTTGGTGAATATTTTGAGACATTGCACACCATCAAAGAAAAGAATGAATTCATTTAGAGCTTGAATCCATTTAATCATGAGAAGGCTAATAAAATGGAATGATATCTCTCTTACCTTGGTGGTTGAGAAAGAAATATTCCACACTGAAATCAGAAAGGGGAACCCCAAGAAGAGGTAAGTTGGGAAGTTTTTTTAGCTTTTCATAGTATGCACCAAGGACATTATAACCCTCACTAAGAAGGCTTTTTTGAGATGTAAGTTTTTTGGTCTGCCATCAACCAGCATTTTTTTTTATTTTTTATCTTTGGAATGGATACTTGTTGAGTTCACAAGGGACTAGAGGGGATTTCATGGAACCAACAGGAAACCCAAAATTTTGGAATAAAAAGGAAAAAAGGCACCAAGAAGTGTGCTAGAGCTGTTCATAGGTGCATGAGAGAGAAAAACAACAAATTCTTGAATAGAGAAAAACAACCATGGAATATTATAACACACCACTAGATGTGGTGCTTGTAGGCTTAAACATTTTTATCAGAGAGTGTTGGTTCACGAGATCATTTACAGAGGAGAGAGTTGTGGACTGTGGTGTATTTACACACAACTCAAGTAGGTGGGAATACTTTGCCAAGCAGGGGTTATGGGCCTACATCAAGATGACTAGGTCAGCCTTAAACACAACATAGTATTGTAATAAATGATTACAGTAATGCCTGACCAAAAGCATTACTGTCAGAATATGAGTTGATTGAGCCAAATGTGAGGATTACACCATTCTCAACACTCCCCTAATAAGTTGAATAGAGGGCTATGAAGCAAAATGATGATATACAAAAGAGAGTGGGTTTATGTGAATACTCAAATTAATAAAAGTCGTAGCTTGAATAAAAATGAGAGTTTTTTTTATGAATACCGAACTCAAGGTTGTTACATAATATACTGTAACATGGGCTCATATATTGAACCGGAAATGAAAAACTACTGAAGTCATACTTTAATCAATGATTTGGCACCATAGATCAAACCCATATGCAGAGTGCACAACTTTATATGCATCATAAACTATTTGTGCGACTTCTTCAAAAAGATCTGTCACAACATGTTACTCTTGCGTGTTCTTCAATTTGCTAATACCAGGCATGTGGGACTAGGAGACACATCCCTCTTTATGATAGAAATTGCATATAGATTTCTTCGAAGGCTGTTGGGAGGAGGGAGCAAGAGCGAAAAGTGCAATTTTCAAAAAGTTTCTTGGAGCGAAGTGTTTCAGGAGTGTTTTTTATATAATACATATTTAATATATTTTGATGCTTATATATTCAAGAAAAACATGTAGAATGTCAAATCAATTGCATAAAATATGTAAACATAGAATTTACGATTGATTAGGGATGATCAGTAAAGCATCAACCATTTAGTACACATAATATCAATCATCTAGTAGGTATATCTTATAACATTGTCATCCAGTGATCAATTGTCAACCAAAACATATAAATTTCAACATATAACTATTTTCTTCATTAGATTGCGACAGAAAACAACAACCATGAAATGACATAGAGTGTCATTTTCATTACTAAATAGTTTTAAGGTTTAGTCAATGGTTTGAAGGTAAGCTCAAACTGCAAATTTCAAACTGTTACTTTCAATAATGTTTACAAAATAAGCTACAAGATAGACAAGGCACTAAGTAAAAATAAAATGAGATCTCGTATCGACTAAGCGTTCCTGTTGCCATGAGAAACTTCTAATTTATTTTCCTGTGTTTTATAAACAAGAGTAGTAACAGTAGGTGGAAGTGTTCGTGGAACATGACCAATAACTGCATGTTCTTGATTTAGTATTGAATGTGTGGTAGAGGAGCTACACATGTTCCGCCATTTGATAGAACTCAACATATCTCGATCTTGAGATGCATGTAAGACTCCACGTTTTCTGATGTATGTTGCTTGATAATGATGGGACAACAACCTCAAGATGTAGTGCATGTAAACCAAGCTTTTTGCTTAGTCTACATTCGAGCTATTTCTCTTAACTTTGTGGATGAAGCTATAGGTGTTCCAACACATCTCTGGATGGTTAGTCAATGACATGTTTTGGTGTTTGTTGAGACACAAGGGTTTGAGAATGTTATATAAAAATTAAGTATTTTTAGTTAATTAGGGCACTGGGCATGATCAAAGATCATTCCCATTCACCAAGAGGCACATAGGGTTGTATTTAAGACTAGGCCTCTCATCTTGTAAATCATCAATTCAAATTGATTATTAATGAAATATATGTTTTTATGACTATTGCTGGGTTGTTTGTCGCATGTGGTATCAAAGCAGGTTGTCTTGGCCAACAAATCGCTGCCAACCGCTGTCACTCGCTATTCCTCTTCACCTGCTCAGTTGTTGTTTGTCTCCACCTCCGCGTGCTCTCTGTCTGCCCTCCGTAGCCAAACGACTGTTAGTGCTCCAATCTTCCCCATCACAACCCTTCCGACCTTTTCCACTGTTTAAACCCAACACGTCTGCCGTCACTTCTCCCGACTTCTTTCTCCATGAGCATCTTGTTTGTTGTTCCCGACAACCTCGACACTACTCAATGGTTATTTTCCTTCATCCTCATGTGTTCCCGACCTCTCCACCGTTTTGTCTATCAAGGTTGCCCCTGTTCCCGACCACGACTTTCCATATTCGTTGGTTAAAATATATATCTGTTGGTTAAGTTGTATACATAGTTTAATTATTATATTATCTAGTTTATAACTTCATAATTAATTAATTTAATTATACTAAAAATTATAAAAATAATTCAATATATAATTAAATTAATTTTTTAGCTCAAATTAAGGAAGAAAGCTTAAAATGGTGGACAAATATACACCCCCAAAACCTGTTTAATGTCGTCGATGACAATGACTGATTTCAACAAAAAATTGGTTGATCTTGAGAATAGGATTACTAGCCATTCCGATGATTTTAACCTAAAATTACTTGATCTCGAGAGTAAGGTTACCAAACATTTCGACGATATCAAGAAGCTTCAGGATACAACAAATCGGTTAGCAAAACAGCTCGGGCAGAGCCATACCAAATCCAAAATGAATCATAATCAGACAATGTCAATACTAACCGCTATTTGTGACATGATGAAGATTACACCCGAACAAACATTCTAGGATAATGAAGGTAATCAACAATACAATTCATTAGATTCAGCAAATTTAGTAGATTTTCATGAAAAAACCAAGTTTCCAAAAAAATCATCCATGCACCATTAAGAAAATAGTAACGCGAATTTTCAAAATAAGTAGCTCTGGAATCCATTCACCAATCAATACTCTTTTTTCACTCCACCATTAGCGACGTATCAACAATGAGCAAAAATCGAGCTACACAAGTTCGATGATAATGAAAAATACAACATTGCGTGGCTCCATAAAGCAAAAGAATATTTCAAGATTTATGATATGGAAAATGATGACGAAAAGATTAGGCACGCTTCCATGAAAATGGAAGACGAAGCATATAATTGGTATATGTGGTGGAAGAAGACGAGACTCGCTCTCAGTTGGAGAAAATTTAAGGATGTGTACTTTAAAAGGATCCAAGGTGTCAAGGAAGAAGAGTTCTTGTCAACACTCATCAGATTGCGACAAAAAAGAGATGTGGACGAATACACTCGAAATGGGAGACCTTAGCAACATGAGTACCTGGGTTATCAAAATCTCGTCTAATCCAATCATACATCTACGGATTTAAAACCCATCTACGAGTAGAACTTGAGCTTCATGACATTACGTCGATAGAAGTAGCAAGACAAAAAGCAAACGCTGCTGAAAAGAAATTTGAAAAGATACTGTAGTCAAAGCCGAAAAGGTATACTCGAGACGAAGATTTCCCCAGTCTGCGAATATGGATATTACTAAATATGTTCCACCATATCTTCATGAAGGAGAAAAATCTAACATGGAAATGGAAAGGATGAAAGAGGGCAAGTGCAAACACTGTGGCGAAAAGTGGGACCCTAAACATAGGTGTGCTAAAGGAAAAGGGACAAAGAACCTATATAACTATGAAGCAACTAATGATTCAAACAGTGATGAATCAGACATAGAAGGAATATAAAATGCCCCAGAATTCTCGCCAGAACTAGATGACGAAAGCATTCTGCAAGTGTCATTATCGAATATGATAGTTATAACACAATCCCTGACTTTAAAATTAAAAGTACATATCAAGAAGAACAACGTAATGGTTCCAATTGACACTGGTAGCACCCACAATTTTTTAGATTCAACCATGGCAAAGAGACTCAACATTTTCACATTTCCCATGCCCAACATGAAGGTGATGGTAGTCGACGATAAGAAGATTGAAAAGGTAGGGAAATGCGATATGGTCAAATCGCAGATTTAAGACTTTAAATTGAGTCTCCATTCTACACTGTACCATTATGAGGAGTAGATGTGGCTTAGGTATCCAATGGATACAAATCCTAGGCACTTACTCTGCCAACCATCAACAACAGTTTATAAGCTTTAAATGGGAAGGGCAGAGGTAGAAGGTATACAGATTCCAAGCACTAGAAAATCGAATCATGTCATCATCCTAGATGGCGAAAATGATTTGAAAAGGAACACCAACCTATGTAGTACAATGTCGCCAATTAGAAATGTTATTTGCAAAAGTGATTAGCGAAGAGTCATCAGAAGTACAAGAGATAATTCAGAAGCACGAAAAAGTATTCCAAGACCTGCCTATGAAAATGCTGCCTAACAGGGAAATCGAGCATACAATAGAAGTCAAAGAAGGATTAGACCCCGTCAACATCAAACTGTATCGATATCTGCATCACCAAAAGACTGAAATTGAGAGATTAAGCCAAGACCTTTTAAAATGTGGGATCATCTCAAAAAGTAAGAGTCCATATGCTGCTCCAGTTGTATTGGTAAGGAAGAAGGATGGATCGTTCAGGCTATGCATTGATTATAGAGGATTAAACAAAATAACGATTAAAAGCAAATTCCCAATTCCCTTTATTGATGAAATGTTGGATGAACAACTATGCGTAAAATACTTCTCAAAATTAGATTTAAGGTTAGGCTATTACCAAATTAGAATTAGGTTGGCAGACATACCAAAAACTGCATTCCGAACACACGAAGGTCAGTACGAATTTAAAGTAATGCCCTTTGGATTAACCAATGCACTAGCAACATTCCAAGCCACTATGAACAAGTTATTTCGTCCATATCTTAGGAAGTTTGTATTAGTATTCTTTGATGATATTTCAATTTACAGTAAAACTTGGAAGGAGCACATACAACATCTGGATAAAGTTCATACTCTACTAGAAGAGCATCAGTTCAACGCCAAGAAATCCAAATGCACCTTTGGGAAGGAGTAAAAGTGGACCCTAATAAAGTCAAGGCTATAAAGGAATGGACCAAGCCAATTACTATATCCATGCTAAAAGGGTTCTTAGGATTCACTGGATATTACTGAAGATATATTAAAAACTATGCACATATAACCGTACCTTTAACAAACCTTTTAAAGAAGAATTCATTTCAATGGAATGAGGAAGCAGTAAGGTGTTTTGAAGAATTGAAGGAAGTTATGCCTAACACATCGATATTGGCAACTCCAGATTTCTCTAAACCATTTATCATTGAGTGTTATGCTTTTGGGTTTGGTATAGGTGCAGTGTTAATGCAAGAGGGGCATCCAATAGCTTTTGAAAGCAGGAAGCTCAATAAACGAGAACGTCTTAAATCCACATACAAGAAGGAAATGCTCAATATTATTCACACACTGGCCAAATGGAGACAATATATTTTGGGAAGTAACTTCTCCATTCAAATAGACCATAACAATCTCCAGCACCTTCTCCAACAAAAAACATTTTTTGAAGAACAACAAAAATGAATTGAAAAAATTGCCGCCTTTGACATGGTGATATTACATAAAAAGGGAAAAGACAATGTAGTAGTAGATGCCTTGTCTAGGAAGGATGAAGAACCAACATTACTTGCAGTCTCGGTTGTTGTTCATGAATGGCTTAATGAGATTCGAAGTGAGTATGCCAAGGATCCAGAAATAATTGCAATAATCAGTAACCTTCCAGACAACTTAAAATTTGAATGGAAGAACGATATTCTATGGTATAAAGGAAGAATCTATTTGAATTCAAACTCCAAGTTTAAATCCAAGATACTCAAGGAATCACATGATTCACTGTCAACGGAACATGTAGGATTCTTTAAAACATACTACAATGCACGTCAATCATTCTTTTGGAAGGGGATGAGTCGCAATATTAAGAAATATGTAACATAATGTGACAAATGTCAAAGAAATAAAAGTGAAAATATTATGACACTTTGTTTACTTCACCCCTTAAACAATCAAAATTGGAAATGGGAAGAAATATCTATGGACTTTATTGAAGGGTTACCTGTATCCAATGGCAAGGATAAGATTTTCGTAGTAGTCGACAGACTCACCAAATATGCTCGCTTTATTGCACTGAAGAAATCAGACTCGGCTAAACAAATCACTGAGATATTTTGCAAAAATATTTATAAATTACACGGGTTTCCCAAAGTTATTGTGAGTGATAGAGATGCCAAATTTAAGGTTACTTTCTGGAAAGAATTGTTCAACCATATAGGAACCTACCTAAATATGAGTTCCGCTTACCACCGTCAAACAGATGGACAAACGGAGGTTGTCAATAAATGTTTGGAAGCCTACCTACATTGTTACGCTACATAAAAACAAAATAAGTGGCTTCAATGGTTGCATCTCGCTGAATGGTGGTATAATTCTACTTACCATACGTCAGCAAAAATGACTCCATTTTAAGCTTTGTATTCGTACGAACCTCCGAAATGGAAGGATCTAGCTAATGTCCAGACAAATCTACCAGCTGTTAAAAACCAACTAGAAGAAACCCAAAAAATCGTTCAAACTCTAAAACAAAATTTAAATAATGCAAGAAACCGTATGAAGTAGAAAGCTGGCTGAAACAAAACTGAGAGAGAATTTGAAGTTGGAGAACGGGTATTTGTCAAGCTCCAGCCATACAAACAACTGTCCTTGAAACAAAAAGGAAAAAATAAATTGGCAGCATAGTTCTATGGACCATACTAGCTCAACAAAACGATCAACCAAGTTGCATATAGTTTAAGCCTTCCAGATAAAAGTCGTGTTGACAATTCCTTCCATGTATCTTGCCTTAAAAGGGCCCTTGGTGACCATCAATCAGCACAAACAACGCTTCCATCCTTAGATGATGAAGGGAGGGTCATTTTAGAACCAGAAGGTATCATATCCATGAAGGAAAAGAAGCTCCAATCATGAGTAATGAAAGAGTACTTGATCAAGTGGAAGGACTTACCAGAAGAAGAAGCTTCTTGGGAAATTGAAGTGTTTTGTCAACAACATCCATCGTTATGTATGCTTCGAAGACAAAACATCTTTTTGGGAGGAAGGCAATGTTATATAAAAATTAAGTATTTTTAGTTAATTAGGGCACAGGGCCTCACTCCAAGGTAGCTGAGAGTGAGGCACGTAGGGCTGTATTTAAGCCCGGGACTCTCATCCTGTAAATCATCAATTCAAATTCATTATTAATAAAATATATATTTCTATGGCTATTGCTGGTATGTCTGCCGCAGAGAAAGGATGCTGAATCAGGCATATGATTGGCCTAATATTCTAATTAGGAACAAGGTGGTATAAGTTTGTAGTGAGAGTTATAAGCAGTGATGGTTTTGTGTGGGTCTTTTGCGCTGTGCAGAGTGTTCTTGAGATGCGATAAAATGCAGAGTGTAATTGTAGTTAAACATGACTTCTGTACATTTGCAGTTTTTGAGTTAACAAAGTTAACTTTTTTGTAATATTTGAGCTTTCTATTTGTATGTACTTTTTATTGATTCATCAATATGTTGACTGTGCTTATCCAGATTAAAATATTACAAAATCTTGGTTTGGCATTCAATGTTATGAACCTGGGTGGAGAAGATCCCAATCATTCCTCCCAACCACATGAGATAAACCCAATTGACATATGTGTTCGTATTGACTAGTTGCTTTTAAAAATTTCCATAACTGCCTCTTAACTTCATTATTATTGCGCTATTTGTGTCAAAAGGCATACAGTAAAATAAAATGCATTTGTTTATTGCTTTGTCACTGTGTAGCTTTTTATGATTGCAGTTGGCTTTCTGCATCCTTGTTTTTATTGAAATAGTGACTATTACTATCTTAACTGGCTTATTAATGAACATTTTACCTCAGAGGATGGGTCATTATACTTTGATGAGAAGCCAGTTGATGCTAGTAGGGGAAATGGAGGCTCACTCTCAGCTACCTCTTCCGTTGTGCGTGGAGTTAAAGCCTTCGCAGCAGTTATTCCTGGGAAGCTAAATGTGAGGGTTTTCTGAAATTGGAACATATAATTTTTATCGTGTATCTTCTACATAAATTTATCGTTGGCTGGCTGAGAAAACTTCATGTATATTACATGCCTTCAAATAATTTTATTTCGTGCAGATTCCAGAAGATAAAGTAGTAGGCATTGCAAACTTCTTCCTCAGTATTGGTGTTCCAGGAAGTTCCATTGAAATCTATCATCAACTTGATTCCTTGGGCAACTTGGAGGATAACAGGCAAGTTTCTGGTGATTGTTTTGGTAATTAAATGTGTAACTTTAAAGTTGTGTTTCTTTCTATTATGACTAACAAGCTTCATTTTCCACATTTGTTACTATTTATGTAAAATGCGTACATATACGATAATTTTTTTAATCTGAACTGTCAATATTCATATTAAAATCTGTGCTTGGGGACACGGCCTTACATCAAAAATTACAAAAAATGGAGACTTTCACTCCTGAGTTTTCTGTTAGAGATTGGCCTTTCCAAGAACACCCGCCAAAATTTGCTAGTTACATTCGGAGCAAAATTATATAGCCTAGAAACATAGAACCTCCAAAATACCCCTAAAATCTTAACCTGGAGAAGGGGGACAAGCATCATTGACCTGGTCTGACTCATCGTCATGGACAGCATTCAAAACTGGAGAAGATGCTCTCTATTGAAGCTGGCCTGCAGTAAATTGTAGTTCATGAAGTTGTTGATGAAGAGCTGCCATTTCATTCTTGAGACCCTGCATTTTGATTATGTGTTTCACCAATTACATGCATATGAGTTTTTTAACCATATGATATAAGTTCAAGAGGAAAGTATAGATTTATGCCCTCTTATTTTTTTCACCTATATTTAGTGATTCAGATTGGGATATTATATACTCAATATATAGGCCGTGAATTAGAAACATTGCCTGGTGATGAAATTGCACACAGGTAGTGTTATGAATACTACTTTGAAATCAAATTCTATTTTTGTCAAATTCTGTTTATTATTCACTTTTTTAGTTGGTCCATTTGATAGTGGAAAAGTTAGCATGAACCCTATTGCAAGCAGTTTGCAATTCTTCTGAGCTGTAGTGTTCAGATTCCAGAATCCAGACAAAAGATGCCATCTTCAAACGTGGTAACATAATTATTAATAACTGTCTTACAGAGAAGATGATGGTGCCTTTCTATAATAGTAGCTCATCCTAGAAATTTGAATAACTGAGCAGGGGTCCATTTGTGGAAATGAAAAAGGCAGTGGATGCCAAACTAACATAATCATTTACAAAATTGTCTGCTAGCTTTGTATTAACTAAATTTGGTATGTTAAATATCTGAACAGTGCATTTTTGCCATGAACATTTGTTTGTTTACAATGTAGTTTTATTTTTCGATTATTATGAATTCTTTGTTTTCTTTTGTATTTTGTAATTTTATCTAAGCTTATTTATCTTATATCATATCTGTATAGAAGAATTTTTTTTCTCCCTATTTTTCCTCCGAGTGTTGTTGACACAATGGTTGTTGTAGTATCCACTTCTATTGCCATTACTCCTATTAATGCCTATGTGCTTTGCATTCTATCTTAATGCTTGAAAGTGCTTGAAAACTACATTTCTTAATGTTTAAAAGACCTTTAAAATTTACATTTAAGACCAAAGCTATTTATTTTCTAGAATTTTGTTGATGTTTGTAGCTCGGGTAGGTACTTCTGCAGATGCTATGTGTCTAGCTGTGTAGAAGTTGCCTTCAAGATTGTTGAAGAATGTAACTAGTGTTGGCCTTCATAATTATATTTGAGTCATGATGTAATATATGAGTGTTGGCCTTCATAATTATATTTGAGTCATGATGTAATATATGAGTGTTGGCCTTCATAATTATATTAAAGCATGGGTTTCATGCTTGGGTCAATTGTTTTTAGGTCAAAGTCTCCACTACAGGCTTCTAGGGTTTATGTCAAGTGTTCTTGTACATGTAATAATGTAATAGACCCTTCCTGAGTATTGTCAATCAAGAAGGAAATTTATTTTAATGTAAAATAGGTCAATTAGGCTTCCTCCACCAAGTCAGCCTCAAGCTGGACAAGTCAGCCTAATTGAGGGGCAAAAACTCATATATAAAGGCAACAACTATATCTCATTTGATACACTCACTCATCAAGTTTGATCTGAAACTTCTGGGTCTAGAAAAAGTGCGAAATTCAAGGGAAGAAGAGGAAAGGGCTAGTGAAGAAGAACGAGGTCTCTATCAAGCACAAGAAGTTTAAATTTTCTCTCTCACACACGTGAAGCTGCTGAGCTGTTGGAGGGGCCGAAATTGCAGTGCTGAAGTTGGGCTGAAATTCTGGGTTGCTGTGGGGCTGAAATTCTAGATTGTTGCTGGGCTATAGCTGTTGGACAAGAAGAGACTATTGAAGGTTGCTGTATTTCATTGGAAGGCTATCTTGGTGGAGGAAGAAGGTCTCTGGATCGAAGGTCTTGTTCTATCTCAATTTGTATTTGCTAGTGGAAGAGTTTGATTGGGTTTTCCCCTATAAAAGGGTTTTAGTTTTGGTTGAGTGCCTATTTCTGGTGTCCTTGATCTTCACGTTTTTTCTTTGATGATTGTTTGATGAGAAGAAGATAAAGGAAGAATATAAAGAAGTTAATAAGAACATAATAATATCCCAAGTAATTATCAACATAAGAAAATATTTATGCCTTTATGATTTTCTAACAAAGATCTCCCTAGGATACTGTTACAAATAAAATATATATAAATAATGTCAAATAATGTAAATGATAATAAGCATAAATAATTTTTAGTTAATCAGTAATTAGGTTGAAGAGGCATGTCTAAATGAGACATGACTCTCCGTGAAGAGACACCTGCTTGGTATATAAGCAAGCATCTCGTTCTCATTGTAATCATTATTATTCACACATTTAATATATAATATTTGTATCCTCATGGATATCTTTATATTCCAAGTATTTTGGAGTAATTAATTTATAGAAGGAACTTTGTTCACTTCATTTGGTATCAGAGCCACGTTTGGCTAATTATCAGGCCTTTGGCCATCAACTTGTCGTCAATTGTGTTGCATTCGTCATTCCAGCGTTTCTCTACTAATTTTAGAGTTTCTCCAGCTTGCTGTTAAGCCCTTGGCCATTAAAAGAAAAATCGTGGCCATTGTTAAAAAAAAATCTAAAAAAAAGAGATGATTCATATATTATATATATATATATATAAGCTCAAGCCCTAGTCGGAACACATTGTTGACCATCACTTACAATGAACGCCGCTCAACAAGTAGACACAATCTATTTCGGCGACAATTTGCTGGAAACCAAAAAAATAAAAAATGTTGTAGTCGTGGTCTGCTCCTACTTGGGCAGATCTTCGACCACTCTGCCAGCCATCGAGACTGTAGTCTACAGTTCGTGCCAGTGTGAGCAGCATACCGCCAACATTGTTCTCACATTGAGCGTAGCAAGCCACTGTTGTGCATCGACAACCGCAGTTCCAACCTGCATTCCTGTATTTACTCTCTGTTGCCAACATTCCTGTACATGCCATTTGTTGCCAGCTCGCCACATGAGCACTTGTCTGCCCTCAAGCCACCCTCAAGCTCTCTCAGCCAGCTGCTACCGCAACTATCCATTGAATTAGTCAGAGCCATAACCACGCAATGATAGCCACCTCCAGTCCTCCATTGTTGCACGCTGCATGCGAGAGTCACCATCCAAACTTGTCGACCTTCTTCATAAAATAGTATCCGGTTTACTATAGTCATATTAATTTTGCAATACCATTCATCTGGTTTTATGTACGACATTATTATCCCATTGCCTCCACCAAGTTGTGAAGAAATTTGTTGTCATTTCTCAAACTAGCCACCATTGCATTTCATCGTTAGCCAATACGGTTGTCAACCTCATGAAGCGTCACTTTGTTTGGCAATATCTTATAGTTCATTAAATTATACCTCAACATACAAGGTTATATAATAGTTTTATTATATAATAAAATGAATAAATAAAAAATTAAGGACTATATAATAATAAAATAAGACCATAAAAAAGTTTGAAAGATAAAGTCAAAAAAATTTACAATATATATATATAAGAAAACGATTATTAAAAAAGTTCAAAAGAGTAGTATCAAGGGAGTAATTAAATTAAAAAAAAGGAGCAATTTATAAAAAGAAATTCCTAATCACAAGTTTGGGGAATTTTAAAGAAAGCTATATTAAAAAGTGAAAAATCAACAATATCAAAAAAATAATATTTAAAAAAATAAAATATAAATTTGGAAAAGAGGGAAAATAAATATAGGAATAAATAAAATAAGAAGCGGGTTATTGAAGATAATTATAAAGGCAGTAAAAAGAGAATATATTTGTATATTCTCAAAGCCCATATAAGAAGAAAAGAAAAATAGTTCTTAGAAGTAAAGTAATTGCTGAAGCTAGTAATTGAAAAGTTATAAGATAAAAAAATTTCTATACAAAGATAAAAGAGTGAAAAAAATGGAATCTCTAAGTAATGAACAAAAAAGAGATATAGAACAATTAATCACAATACTTAAGCAACAACATGCTGAGCAAAGAAGAGAATGGAATCTTTATTCCAAGTTGAACGTCCATCATCAGTCCCGTAGAATGATGTAATCTAGTGTACTGAGAAAGTTCAGCTAAAAGATCAAGAGAATGGCAAATTAGCCAAAATTCAACAAAACAAGAAAGTGTTAGAACACGAACATAAAGATCTTATGGATATGCATTACAAAGAAATAATGGAAAAGGATGAAATTTCTTGTCTTAAGGACCATGTCGAAAAATTACTGGCGCAAGTGAAGAAGACTAAGGTCACAAAAAAAGAACTCGAAAAGCACTTATCAGAACAAGAAGAGGAAACTTTGTGTTTAAAGAACCTTAATAAAAATTATTAGAACAAATCAGAGATCTAAAAGATGAAAAACTTAAAATCCAAAACAATGAAAATAATATTGATGAATCATAAACCAAAGAACTTCTACGTTTGAGAAACCATAGTCAAAGTCTACTCACTCAAATTAAGAAACTTAAGGATGATAAGAAAGCATTAAAAGACAAGTTGGAACAATTCACCCAAGAAGAAGTATCGAAATCTCCAGTAGCAACAGTTCAAGCTGAAAATAAGGGAACAAATACCGATCCAGTGAATGTCACAACTCAGGTAGAAGACTAGAACAAATCAGAGATCTAAAAGATGAAAAACTTAAAATCCAAAACAATGAAAATAATATTGATGAATCAGAAACCAAAGAACTTCTATGTCTAAGAAACCATAATCAAAGTCTACTCACTCAAATTAAGAAACTTAAGGATGATAAGCACGCATCACAAGACAAGTTGGAACAATTCACCCAAGAAGAAGTATCGAAATCTCCAGTAGCAACAGTTCAAGCTGAAAATAAGGGAACATATACCGATCTAGTGAATGTCACAACTCAGGCAGAAGACAAGCAAGTTGAAGAAAAGATGCGCTTTGATGTTGCAGTTCAGACAATGAACATCCCAAGTGAATGTTCCATAAACAACTCGACAACATCTTCGCTAGAAGAAAATCAAAAAATTTCCACACACTTAATAAGAGAAAATCAAACCAAAAAAGTTCCCTATTGGCATTCGAATCATGAGAATAGACAAATCAACCACGCTACATATCAGGACCATTTAGACCAAAAACAACAAATTGATGTTCAAGAGAATAAGGACGTAACATCAATTCCGTCTTATGCTGACAAGTCGTTACAAAATTCTAGTGATCAGAATATTCCACAAAAAATTAATCTAGGATGGTTTGATCCCTTCTCAATGCGACAATTTTGTTTGTCACTTAAAAGATCATATCAGCTTGTATCGACGGAGATGATTGTTCCGAGAGAGTCATTTGAAGCCGAAAAAGAGATTAAGCCTTTTTCATCGACAAGCTTTGAGGACAAAGCTATTTGAGGAAGAAGGCAATGTTACGAATAAAATATATATAAATAATGTAAAATAATGTAAATGATAATAAACATAAATAATTAGTTAATTAGTAATTAGGTTGAAGAGGCATGTCTAAATGAGACATGACTCTCCGTGACAAGACACTTGCTTGGTATATAAGCAAGCATCTCGTTCTCATTGTAATCATTATTGTTCACACATTTAATATATAATATTTGTATCCTCATGGATATCTTTATATTCCAAGTCTTCTGGAGTAATTAATTTATAGAAGGAACTTTGTTCACTTCAGATACTTGCTCTAGGTTGAGCAAGTTGCTTTGTAAGTTAGGAAAATCACATAAGTATTATGTTGGCCCATTGAGCTAAAGTAGACTTAGAAAAAGTAAAGTAATTTAGCTTAGTGATTTTGTTTTAATCTCAACCAATGATCTCAAGTGAGGTGAGATCTAATCACGACTCTCAATCACTTTGGAGATTAGGGTTAGGGATTTAGCTTAATGTAAATTTTTGAAAGCAAGGTTAGGTCGAGGGAGAAGACACACCATACAACAACTGGCCCCAGGAGGATGAGTGTGATATTCCAAAGTGCTGGGTCCGAGGAAGTAAAGGAGGGAGCTAGGAGATCCGTATTTTCCAAGGAGTTCGAACACTGATCTAGGGCAGGCAGATCTGTTAGATCAGATCCAATGCAATCGTATTTTCTCAGTTGGGCCATTTTCCCAGGACGAGAGCCCAAGTAAGTTTCGAGGTTATTTTAGTGAAGAACTATTAATGGGCATAAATATGTGTGTCATTGTGATTGAGATAAGTATATTTGCTTTTGTTATAGTTTATTGTGTTAACGAACATAACTGTGTATTTAATCAATAGATTTGTAAACATTGGTACGAATATTTGCTTTTGTTATAGTTTGTTGTGTTAACGAACATAATTGTGTATTTAATCAATATATTTGTAAACATTGTTACGAATTAAGTATTGGGTGCTAGGTTTGTAGGAAATTTAACAAATTGATGTTCTTGTTTGCTTGTGTTTGGTGATTATCAATATGGGTCAACAATACAATTTGTAAGTTGTTTGTATGGTGGTATGCTTTATCTCTACATTAGGATTTGAGTGGGACTTGTTGTTGCTCAAATTGTATAGGAACGGTTCGACAACGACTCTTGCCGGGGGCTGACTCTTGCCGGGGGCTGTCACTTTGAACCCCGACCTCTCTGTTTTAGTTGTCTCCCAACAAAAGGCTATGGGGGGTAGTCCCTATGAAATGTGAAAATGCAAGACTTGTTGGCAACCAACAAGTTCGGGAGACACGATTGAATGGCCTAGCCACTTGGTTGATTTTAGCAAGTTACGAGATTAAATTAAATCTAAGTTGCACGAAACGGGGAAACGAGTACAAGTTTCCGAAACAGGAAGCTATACGAAACACGACCTCCCCAAATTTTGGAAACAGGGAAACGCGAAGATATATATATATATATATATATATATATATAATATATATATATATTAAAATAAATATATATTTATGTGCAATCATAAAGCATAAATGATACATTATAATTTATTACACTTAAACATTAAGATTTAATTTACATCACATTTTCTCATGAATGATCACACAATGAAAATAAAAATATCGGAATATCCAAAAGCAACCATTATTATATATCCAAATCTCAAAATCAGCGTTTATTTATATTAATATATGAGGCTGCAAGTACAATAAAGACTATAAGGCTGCAAGAGAGATCCAAATCAAGATTTTCTGCATCCACATCCCATTCTTTAGAAGGACCACTGTTGTATTGGGAGTCTACTCCTACATAGTTGAATGACCTTAGTGCTCTTGATTAAATACACGTTGCATACCCTAGTACCCTACATGATCTTGATTATTGGGAGTTTCCCCTGCATAGAGGGCTTGTTTCTCTTGATTAAATACAAGTTCCATACCCTAGTACATGATAAAATCCAATGGAAACATTGTAATCCCCCCAAACCTGAAATCCTGAAAAACAAATAAGTCTGCTGGATTTTGAGTGAGATCTAAAATTCTATGTTCTCCATATGAAATCCAATGAGGGCGAAACCACTCTCAAACATCCTGAGTCATTTCATGGTAATGTTTAAAATTTAAGTAAAAGGATGAAAATGAAAAATAAAGGAAAATATCACTTTTACTTCAAGAATTTAACATTACCATGAACTGCATATGTCTCAAACTTCTTGATGAACTGCATATCAACACTAGGGCAAAAATTCACTTTTATAACTTTAGACGCGCATCTAGAAGCAACTAAAAGTCACTAACATACCCTAGAAGTAAATTAAAAAAACAAATTAAAAAAACACAAGTTAATGAGGAAACGTGGGTCGTACGGCCCTGAAACGCATTTTCGGCCGTACTGGCCACGTTTTCGTTTCGGGAAACGTGGCAGTACGGCCGGAAACGCGTTTCACGGCCGTACCAAACGCGTTTCCGCGTTTCGTACCAGTTTCCGTACGGAAACAGACCTCTATACCATGTTTACTGCAACATAGGATTAAATTATTTATGAGACCAGTGCCTTATGGAGTCGACTACTTGCTTTAGATCAATTGAACACCAAATAATTGGATGAACAACTGCTGCTTAGAAAATGCTTATCTAAAATAATAAGCAAAGTAAATCCCTTAATCCTTATCTATTTTGAGGCTAGTTTCAGAAGTAAGTGACAGAGAGAAGTCAAGGTGAAGCAAGCACAAACTTGGTTAATGGTACCTCTCCTGGAAATCTAACATACCCTTTGCCTTTGGTGGTGGAGAGACTGTGGCTCTGACGACTGCAAGGACACTGTTTTAACCACTAGCAAAGGTCTAGTGTTGGCAAGCTAAGGGTTCATCCAAGCTTATGCTTGGAGGCAAATTAACTAATCCAAATCTAAGCCTAGAAGGCAATGTGAGATAATTTGAGTGTTCTTGAGTTAATATTGGTTATAATCTTAAGTAATTATTTAATTTATCTTAGGATAAAGAGGTACTTAATGATGAACGAAGGGAAATCTTAAACACAAGATAAAAGTGCTCAATTTCACTTAGTGCCCACAAGATATATCCTATACATTCAATGAAAGCAAGGAACAATTGTTCAAGTACCAAATGATAACAAGATAGATGCTCTTAAAAGTAATTCGCCAATATGTCAAAAGGAGGGATTGCCATCCACATTAGATACCCAATTTAACCATAGACAATGAATCAATGACAATAATGACAATAAGAAAACTTAGAGCATTTATCCACAATGGTTACTCAGAGGCAATTATAATTGTGAAAAGGATGCCATGAAAATTCTTCAAGAGATTATCAATGTTCTCAATTAACAATTCTTTAAGTAGTGTCACGATGTCAATTAGATCTTCAATATGATTAAGAGAAAAAAATGCATGCCAATGTGAAATAAATCCTTGAATTACCAAACCAATCAATTAGATCTTATGTGCTTATGCGAGTGAGCTTAGCGCAAAATTTAGATCTTTAGGGTTATGATTCTCACGAGCAACCAATGTGTTAGTGTTGTTATTAGAGAGCAATAAAATCACTTAACGAATTAACATCCAACAACCTAACAATCCTTTCCACAACATTCAATGAAGCATGAACAATGAAATCCTTTGTCACTTATATTCCAATGGCATTCAATGAATTAAACTTTTAGGACAACAATGAGTTAACTTGTTTAGAGCACTTTAGGATACAAAAGATGAGATGTGTATGCAAACAAAATGTGAGTGAGGACACCCAAACACTAGATTACTTTGCTAATACAAGATTCTCAATGAATTATGGCAATATCCCTGTTATATATCAGACCTTAGCATGCTTATTAAAATCATGCAATGAGCCAAACAATTTATACCCAATTGATGCAATTGATTTATCAATGCTTTAGGCAACTTATGAGTGATTTTTTGCCACTTTTATGCGTTAAATATCACTGTCATCGAATGATTAGATGGATGTGAATGAAACAATGAGGAAGTGAGGGTTTTATGATGCAAACCAATGGGCCTCTTGGCCTAGAGGATAACCGATCCACTTGCCACAAATCCCTCTAGTGAAGTGACTACCTGCAACCACAACAATTTGGCCCAAAAACTCTACAAAACACCAATTATTAGCAAAAAGTCAAATGATAGCCCGAAGCAATGATTGGATGAGGCAATGAGGGCTAGGAAAAGGGCAATGCTAGGCCCTAAAGTGCTAGCGTTAGCGCTAAAGAGGGATAGAAGGGCAGCGATGGAGGGATCAAGGCCAAGTTGGTCCATGACAAGGGTAAAATGGGGCAAGAGGGAGTTGCGACACACAATAAAATGTCTCAAAGGCCTAGCGGCTAAAGGAGGAATGCCCAAGGGCCTACCTCAAGCCCTCCAAGGGCTGCGGCCTAGGGCAAATAACCCCTTCAAGGCTGCGACCTATTGAAGAGGGTCGTGGGGTCCACGACCAACCTTAAGAAAGGTTGCGACTAGGGCTGTGACTAGGGAAATAGGGGCCTTGACTAGGGTTTGGAGGCTTGAAAGAGCTAGCGACTCACCGAGATAGACTAAGGAGGCAGGAACTAGGGTAAGGGGAGCCAAAGCTAGGCCTAGAAGGCTTATAAAATTTTTGAGACCACTGCAAAAATTTTAAATTATGCTTCAGACCTATGTTACCGGATCCGTCAAGTCTAATGGCTAGATCAGCGGATCCATGGATCAGAAAGGGATTCGGATCCGGATCCGCAAGGATCCGTTCCGTCCAGCTTTTCTGGGGTAAAAACCGTCAACGTCAACGCACAAAATTTAATCATCCAGACGCAAGCCAATTAAGGAATGATAAGAAATGGATTAATGAATTGGCGTATGCTAAAATAAACTTCCATTCGGTCCAGCGTCTCTTGGGTGAAAAACCGTCAAGGTCAATGCACAAATCTGCAGCAAATGTCAGAACAATATTCGAAAACAGAAAATTTAATCATCCAAACGCAAGCCAAGGCCAATAAACTAGGGAGACTGCCAATTAATGAATCACGTTCGCGAAAATAAACTAGGGAGTCTGCCAACGCCAATTTATTATTTTATGTTATTTGACCATATTATAAGGTTTAATATAAAACATTATAAACTTTAAAGTTTAACGCAAGTTATGTAAAGTTTATAATCCACTCATATTTATTCGGATATTTTAAGTTTATTTTGAAATTTAAAACTTAAATTTTTATTTAGATATTTTTAAAGTTTAAAAAAGTAAATTTTAATTTGGATATTTTAAAGTTTAAAAATCTAAATTTTTATTTAGATATTTTTAAAGTTTAAAAAGTAACTTTTTATTTTGATATTTTAAAGTTTAAAAAGTAACTTTTTGTTTTAATCAATTTTAAAGGTTTTTTTCAAGTTTAAAAATAAGTTTTCTGGAATAATTTGTTTAATATAAATATTATAACTAATAATTAATGTTTAAATTATAAAAATGTATTAATTCTATTGTATTAAATTAATAATTATTTTTAAAGTTATATTGAAGTTTTTATAATTAAAAATTCACATATAATTTTTTTTTATTTTTATATAAATTTAATTAATGCTTAATTAACATTTATAAATGATATATTAAGTTTGAAATTATTTATTGTATGTAAAAATTATATATTTAAAAATTAGCCTATGTTTGTTTTTTTGTTTTGTTTTGTAATATGTAACTTCAAATTTTAAAAATTTTAAAATGTTTTATATTTGCATGTACTTGCCGTTTCCTTGACGTTTCCGAATCCTGGTTTTTCAAAAAACTGGCGGATCCGTATCCGAATCCGAATCCGGATCCGCGGGTAACTTAGCATTTTTGATCTCTTGTTGGAGCAGACTATAAAGGACCTATTGTGGATAATGTTTGGGCTAAATTTCTATGTTGGGGAAGTTCATTGAAGATCAGCAAGTTGCAAGGTTGTGACATAACATGTTCATCATTGTATTTGGAAATTATTAGACAATTTATTGAGTAGCCTTTCTGATACTTTGAAGTATCTTTAAGAAGTCTTGTTAGAGCAACATTAACATCACATCTTGAAAGATACCTTGAAGACATTTGTGGGACTTTCCTTAATCTGAAGCCATCATTGTTGAAGCTTTGTGAAAGACATCCTTGGAGTCTATCACTTGGACTTTTGTTTAGCATTCTTGAAGATTTGGAGCACACCTTGGAGAAGCCTTCAGTTCTTGGGGAAACATATTGAAGACCTTGTGAAGATATCTAGAAATTGACTTGGAGGCATTAGTGAAGACCTTGATGCATGATTGAAGACCTCATGAAGTGACCTTGAAGAAGTTTTGTTTGGGTATGATGAAGAGCAATGGTGACACCTTCATGTGGAGAACAAGGTTGTCATTGATGACGTGAGGAGGAGAGTAGGTGAAGACATAGTTGAAGACATAGTTGAAGATTGACAGGGCTCGATGAAGAAGACATTGGGAGCCATGAAGTACAACTAAACACATCTTGATGAAGTAAAGCAAGGGTTGGAGCCCAAGAGGTTGGAGCCTCGAAAATACAAGGTTGGTGCCTTGGAAGCTAGGGTTGGAGCCCTAGAGGATCAAAGTCCTCAAGAAACCAAATCAGAGTCTGTACCAGAGAAGGGTTGGTGCCCTAGGGGTTGGAGCCTCTAAATGTAAGGTTAGTGCCTTGAGAAGATTTTGTCGGTGCCCTAAAGGTTGGAGCCTCACAAAAGTCCAAGTTGGTGCTTGGCAACAGGTTGGAGCCTGGGAGATTGAAGATCGGTGTCTTCATCTAGGGTTGGAGCCCTATATACATTGTACTTGATTTATTGTGAAAAAAAAAATTAATAAAAGCATTTATTCTTATTGTTCATTTTGTGTTCTAAATTAAGTGATCTAACTGGTAAAAGTAACAATTGAAAAGAAATATTGATTCACCCCCGCCTTAGTATTTCCAACAAAGGCTACTTGCCATGTTGTCAAAAGAATCATAGATAGTAGAATGCCAGGGACGAGCAAGCAAATTAATTTTGTTGGTAAGGAATATTATTTCCCTGTAGAAGATCATGAACATCTTCAGACGATTAAGGACATACAACTCACTTATACACAAATGATTCAAAACATGGAGGTTAACCAGATCAATCTTCAAAATAGGATAGAAGCCATGGAAGCAGATCATAACAAAGAAAGGACTTCCATGCAAAATTGTTTTCTTGTCATGAGAGCAAAACATACTAAGAAAATGGAAACCATGAAAGCTAAGCATGACAGAGAAATGAACTCGATGCAAAATTGCTTGATGACCATAAAAGCAGATAATGACAAAGTAATAAAAGATATGGATGTTGGTCAGATATGTGTTCAGAATAAGTTATTGACCATGGAGGAAAACCATGCCAAGGAAGTCAATGCTATGAAGGTTGAACACTCTAACGAGATGGATGTCATAACAATTGAAAAGATCACTCTTTAGAATAAGTTGCAAGTAATGGAAAAGATACAAATACAAAAATTCCAACATGGATCAGAGGATGAAGGAAACAAGGAAACGTCAACATATCATAAGCCTCCATCTCTGCTGCAGCAAGCTTCTATCTTATTATGAGGAGGTCATTTGTTCCATTGAAAAGTGGGTAATTGAAGGTGACCCGGATAAAAGGAAAAATGATAAGAATCAGGTTGATGCTTGTGAGGTTGATCCACCAGTCATAACAGATCAGGTTCATAAAAATAAAGAAGAGCAAGTCACAGAATTCTTGAACATTCCAAATTCTCCTTTACTTTAAGGTTGAAGATGACAATCTCTCATACTGGTGTTGTACGTTTATGACCTCTTTCTAACAGGTACAGACCCTCTCATTCACAAATGTAAGAGGGAGTTAACTTCTGAATTTGAGATGAAGGACCTAGGACTGATGCACTATTTCCTAGGACTAAAAGTCTGGCAGAAGCCAAGGGAGATTTTCCTATCTCAAGGAAAATATGTGGTGAAGATATTGGGGAGATTCGGTATGGTGAACTGCAAGTCTGTGACTCCACCGATGGAGCTTGACTTCAAGAAGTTAAGCAGGAGTGCTGCCGGACCCGTTTTACGAAATGCTACCGAGTATCGTCAACTCATCGGAGCATTGATGTCCTTGGTGAACTCTCATCCGGATTTATGTTTTGCAGTCACCACGTTGAGTCAACATATGGTTGAGCCTCACCACTCACATTGGATTGGTGCCAAGAATCTGTTGAGATATTTTCGTGGCACAATCACTCATGGTTTCAGATACACTGCCGGAGATGTGAGACTACATGGATATACCAATGTTGATTGGGCAGGTAGTGTGGTGGACTGAAAGAGCACTTCTGGATGTTGTTTATCTTTGGGATCTACCTCGATATACTGGATGAGCTGGAAGCAAAAGTTGGTGGCTTTGAGCACCGCCAAGGCAGAGTATATTGCTGCTAGTATGGCCTCTTGTGAGACGGTTGGGTTGCGAAAGCTCTTCAGTGAGCTGTTTGGATTTACATTGGATACCACCGTGATCCTCTGTGACAACCAGAGCGGGATTCGTTTATAAGAGAATCTCGTATTTCATGATTGCTCCAAGCATATCGATATCAGGTACCACTATATTCGGGATATGGTGCAGCGGGGAGCAATAAGGCTCCAACATATCGGTACAAATGAACAGGTCGTCAACATTTTGATGAAGCCCCTAGGAAAGGTCAAATTCTTGACTTTCCGAGAACGACTTGGTGTCGTTCAGAGACCCTCGTATGAGGGTCAAGTATGATGTATTGAGCTCTGGGAGCTCCAGGGGGCACGGGGTACTTCTTGGAACAACATGCGACCACAGGGCGACTCACCATCACCTGGTGGTGCACTATGTACAGGGTAAAAGGTTCAACCTTCCCCTATGACACCCCGTGGCGACAGTGGAACAGGATGATTAGTTCTCCTATGGGCCAAGATGATTAGTTCTCCGTGGCGACTGTGGAACAGGATGATTAGTTCTCCTGTGGGCCAGGATGATTAGTTCTCCTGTGGGCTAGGACGATTAGTTCTCCGTGGCGACTGTGGAACAGGATGATTAGTTCTCCTATGGGCCAGGATGATTAGTTCTCCTGTGGCGACAGTTGGACAGGATGATTCGTTCTCCTGTGGACAGGATGATTAGTTCTCCTGTCAAGGAATCCTATCCATGCAGTCTGGGACTCATGGGAAGTACCTCTCATCTGATCAATGAGTAGGGAAATGGGGTTAGGGACCATTAGTAGTACTATCGATGGACACATCGTTGTATCTACCATACTCCCTATGCTAGGATGACCTCCATTGATCTGGGATCAATGATATTGATCTGGGATGAGACTGACTTCGGGTCAGTGGAGGATGGTATGATACATCCTCAATCATTTCTTCTTCTTCATAGTTCGAACAGAGCAGAGCAAAGCAAAGCAGGGCCAAGCAGTGCAAGGAAATGCATTTGATGGCTAGGATAGTAGCGACATTCAGACGGATTGCAGATGGAGTTCTCCCTAGTTGAGAGGGAGTGTTAAAATTGGCAACCAGGGCCAAACTCCATGTGGGTCACCTCATTTATGGCAGCTGATATTTTTCCTAGATTCCTCTTGTCGAGAGGTGTAGGATTGATCTAAAGATCATCCAATTCCGA